>JARHVA010001964.1:1430000-1440000 GCA_037957365.1 Torreya grandis | reverse complement strand
TAAGTAGTGAGACGGACTTCACCAACTTAGTTAACATCACCAATTATAGATGAAGATAATCTGATCAAGTGGTGTGTATTAATTTGACTAATCCTAAAGATCATACGTTATTTAAAAAATTTGGCCAATATAATGTTTATATAGACATTTTCATTTCATATGTATGATTTACGTACTTGTGTGATATCATGTTAAAATGTATTTATTTATGGTACACATCATGTAGTAGGAATATTATAGTACATAGGGTACTAGAATGTCTTTCTATAATCCCATACTATCACTATCTACCCATCCATGAAAGGAGTGCCATTCCTTATTTAGGGGATTATGTAGGGGATTGATGGTTTGTGGTTGGTGTGGAAAATAATTTGGATGATGCTTTCCTTCCCCATTATAATTTTGACTTGGATTCTACACTTGAGATTATCAGAGATATAGGATTTAGTGTGACTTGGGCTCTATGGATCATTTTATATATTATTATACAAATATATAGAGGTAACTTTCTTGATGGAAAAGTAATTGATTATTATTATACTTTGACAATAAAATTTGTATTATTGTACCAGTTGTGGCTAAATTTTATTGTGATTACTTTCCTTATGCAATTATGTTTATCTACATAAGTTATTAGTGATTGGTAAATATTATTATTATATGTTTACATAAATTTAATATGCTTGTTAGTATGTTAAAAATCACTAATTATATTCTCATGGTGTAATCTAATGAAAGAACAAGTTTTGAATAAATATTAAAAAAAACATTTACTAAATTATTCTAGTAAATCCTATGGGGAAATAACAAGTGGCTTATAGTGATGATTACCTATTCCTTTTATTTCCTTAAAGTATATCAAGATAGGATTTGTAGTCATTCTTCAAATTTCCAAATAATTCCATATCTAATTTTGATGACCTCTCAGACAAATTTGTGTAGCATTTATCTTATAATATTGAACATGAGATTTCATTGGTAGATTTGACTTAGGCCAAACATAAAGATGGTGAGATATTTTCATGTTATATATAGTTATAGAGAGAAATTGCTATTCATTTCACCCATAACTTACCAAATAAATAATTGGCCGTTATGTTTACTAAAAAATTGCACAATGAGATATCATATCATCTAGAGCTTTAGTATATGCATACCTTCAAAGAGATCATCAAAAAAGGTTTGAAAAATGAAAATCTTATTATTAACAAAGGGATTATCAAGTTAAAATCTTAAAATGAAAATCATAACCAAAACCAAGGCATAGGCCCAAGTCTAAACACAAGCATCAACACCAACCTAGGTTAATAATTATGATAAATATAAGTAATACAATTTTAATAATAATTTTATTTGAAATGGATTAATTGAGTTTCAACATGTATAAATGGTGAAAAACATATCTATGAAATTTATGCCACAAATGTATCTTACTCATCAGCATCATCCTATTCAGCACATGTAACATTTATAGTAACCTAGACCAAATCTATAAATACAACAACCACCACCTTTGAAAACCAATCCTCCAAGAAGAAGACCCACTCCTTGAGTCTTAAATTACCTTGGTGAACCTCTCAAATCAATGTTTCACAAGCTAGCCACAACTAATATGATTATTTGGTTGATTCCTAAGCACTATCTTGATGGTATATTATACCTAGATTGGTAAAAGGAGCATGAATTCTATGAATACCATCTTGTTCATAGAAATAATATCATGTTGGAAAATGGAGAGATTACATTGCATAATAGAGCATCTATGTCCTATCAAAACCTAGGTATATACCAAAACCCTTTTTTGTAACATAACAATAATAGTCAACAACATTATCAATAACCACTACGATAACAATAGAAATATCATTAGAATCAATAATAGAATCAATTTAATAGGAGTAACCAAGGCTAAAATGATTTCAAAAACTAATAGACTTATCATGTAGTTACACATGACTACAATAAAGTTGTAGTTCATATTGCAGGAGGTCATGTTTCTACCATCACAATTAATACTAGACCAAGTGATAATAGACCAAGAGTATTGAAAAATAATTACAATCAACCCACTTATGCCATTAATACATAATTAACTTGGGACCACATCCAAGTGAAATAAAAACCATGTATTATTATTTTAGGACGTTATACTGATAACTCATCATTGCCCCATGACCATAACCAACTGTACTAGAAATCAAGACTTATCTTATTTGGCCCATCTCCATCATTGTCAAGTTACAAGGGTCCCATAACCAATAACTATTGTGTAATCAAAACTTGGTAGTATAAGATTACCATTTTAGGCCCACAACCTCCTACTAATGAACCGATCCAACCCATTGTGATGATTAGGAACAAGCTATATACCACTATTAAGGAAAATACACATGATATTTTAGAATAAATCTAAAAGACACACATATAGATATCCATTTTGGATTTGTCACATATGTCTATTATCCATAGGAACATCTTAATATAACTCCTAGACCAATCCCAAGTTCCCAACAACATAATCATAGATAAATTCCAAGATTGGTTGGGCATTTATCCCCAAACCAATAGTTGACCTTCAACCAAAGAGATATGTCATCCATTAGCTCTCTCCATAATAATTAATTATATATTGAAGTTGTCATCACATAACACAAGGTCAAACATGTATTCATAGACAATAGATTAGGCCTAAATATTGTGTATTTGAATCTCATCAAGCATCTCAGATATACAAAACTTGATCTATAAATAAAATAATTACTATGAAATCCTACAATAATGAAGAATGAGAATCATAAGGTACCATAAGCTTTCCATTTATTGTTGGGCCCTTAACATATGATATAATCTACCATGTGTTGGACCTTGACTTATCTTATAATTTGATCTTGGGTAGACCTTGGATACATGAAATTCATGCAATCCCTTCGACATTTCACTAGTGTTTCAAGTTCTCATACTCAGGCATGAAGGTCACATAAATGGAGATTTATAGTCCTATAAACATTAAAAACATTTGAAGGCTGAGTATGGAAGTTATAACTACCATTTTGGAATAGACCTAGTGCCTAAAAAGGATAATGACAAATAAATACTTATCAAATTACTAGAGGCTAATTGTATAGAACCAGATTGCCTTGACTCATCTTCACATATGACTCTTCTTAAAATGTCTAATCAATTTACCATCTCAGCCAATGGCCCAGGAGATTATTTAACCCATACACATTCCATATTATTAAATGTCCATAGAAGCCCAAGTCTTATGGAATACCTAAACCTAGGTCACCTTGCATGGAATGGAAACAAAAAATAAAAGGCAAGATTCGTAGTCCATCACCTATTATTTTTACATTAGCCACTAGCCAAGAAAAGGACCCACTTACAAAAGATGAATCTTGGTTGTAAAATGGTAATATATGTATTTTCTAAAAAGATTACAAATATCCCATTCTTAATAGGATCTTGGAGAACTAAGCCTATGAAGGTGAAGGCCTCGAGCCAAATCAACAAGGTACACTTGATCAAATTTCTATGATTCGGTATAAAGGAAATTATGGTCTTGGATTTAAACTTATTAAGGGTGACTCCATATATCTTATTCATGTTCCAATGCCAATGTATATTGATGACAATGTTGATAATGAAGTAGAGTTTGATTATAGAGTTTATGAATACCTTGTTAATACCAACCTACTTGAGCCCCATACCATTTGTACCATTACCCTAATAATATGACATAACCTGATTCCTCTTTATCACCCTAAATTTATAGCCTAAGACCAATAATAATCTATAATTCCTATACATAAGTTTGAGAATAATGAGGCCTTTTGCAAATTTCTAGGCCTACAAGATAATTTTCCATTGGGAGACCACAAATAAGGGTTCTCTATCAAACTAAATCCTGCAACCTATTTTGGAGAATGGGTAAACACCTATCCAAAAAAAAGATTAAAACATTGAGGTCCCAAAGTGAAAATCTCTTTGAGGCATTTTTAGACTAGGGTAAAAGTAAAGAGTAATGCCAATCTTTGGTGAAAACCTATTTTAGGATCCATTAGATGGGGGTGTTCACCTTTCCTCAAATGAAGCATAGGAGACCACAAATAATGAAATTTCTTTTAAGTCCAAGTTTAGTTCAGTAGAACAGCATGCATTTGATAAAATTACCCATGAATTTCCTATATCATTTATGACATGGCCATCATTACCATTAGGAGATTTAGATTAATATTGTTTAGGAAAGCTTGAATAACCATTCCAATCAAATGACTTTATAGTTGTAGGTCAATTCACGTCATTGTCAACCATTCTAGAAGATGGATTGACTCTCCTTAGAGAAGATACTATGGAATTCAACATCGAGACTCTAGACAATCCAAAGTGGATCAAATTAGGTGCATCCCTCACTAAGGAGGAACATGAAATATTTATAGCCCTTTTGAAGGAATTTATTGAAATTTTTGCATGAGCCTATTCATACATGCTAGGTTTTAACCCCACTTTGGTTGTACATCATCTTGTTGTACATCTTGATGCCAAACTTGTGAATTAGAATTTGTGTAATATGCATCTTCATATTGTTGTACTAGTAAATAAAGATTTGGAAAAATTGTTAGAAGCGAGATGCATCTGGCTGATTGATTATTAAAAGTGGATCTCAAATGTTGTGCCTATTTTTTATAAGCCAAAAGGAACCAAAACTTACATTGATATATATATATATATATATATATATATATATATATATATATATATATAAGGCCTTTCCCAAAGATGACTTTCGTTTACTGAATATTGACATGATAGTTTACTCCATAGTTAGGTATGAAATTACTTCACTTATGGATGGATTTTTAGTGTACAGTCAAATTAAGATCACACCATAAGACTGACATAATATAATTTTCCCCACTACTTAGGGAATGTTTTAATTTCTAGGTTATGCTATTTAGTTTCAAGAATGTTGGGGCCACATATCAAAGAGCCATGACTATCATATTTCATGATAGAATGCATGACATTATTGAAGACTATGTCGATGACATATTGGGTAAATCAAAGCCCTGTGCTAATTATTTATCCTTAATATGAAAGATATTTGAAAGAATTCATGTGTAAAAAGTCATACGTAATCCTAGTAAGTGTATATTTGGTATTACTTCAGGTAAATTATTAGGATTAATCATATCTCATCAAGGCATTTTAGTCAATGTTTCCAAAGTAAAAGCCACTATTGAGATGCCTCCACCCTCTAATTTAAATTATCTTTGTATTTTATAGGGGAAAACCCATTCCATCAGATGCTTCATTTTGTAGTTGGTTGACAAATTCCACCCCTTCACTCAGTAAAGAAAGGTGTTACAATTATTTAAGATGAAGAATGACATAAATACTTTTAACACCTTAAGGAATATATTTCCAATCCATTTATTTTATTAACATCAATTCCAAAAAATCCATTTCTACTATACCTATCTATAACAAATAAATCCTTGGGGACATTTCTCACTCAAAATGATGATAATGGAAAAGAACATGCCATGTACTATCAAGATGTACATTGGTTGTGTATGAACATAATTATACATTAATAAAAAAAATCTTGTATGGTTTTTATAATCCAAAATCTATAACATTACATGCTCTATAATAAGACCATAGTTATTTTCAAAGTAGATCTACTCAAGAATTTACTATCCAAGACAACTTTACAAGGTTGCATGGCTAAATGGATCATGTTTCTAAGTGAGTTTTATATCAAGTATAACAACCACAAAGCTATAAAGGGAAAAGTACTTGTATATTAGCTTGATGAAATTCCCCTTATAGATACTTAACCCCTCACTTTTCAATTCCTAGATGAGTCCATCATGACCATCATAGAAACACCTCCTGATGAGCAGTACTGGAAGCTATATTTTGATGGATAATTCACATCACATAGATTAGGGATAGGCTTATTATTATTATTACACCATATGAGGATATTATCCATAAATCATTTTGTATCAACTTTCCTTGTACTAACAACATGACTAAATACAAAGCACTTATTTTAGGGCTTCATCAAGTAGTACAATGGAATATTCAACATCTCATGCTTTATGATGATTTTCAATTAATAATTAGTTAGGTTACAAACCAATTTTAGACCAAAGATGACAAGATGGTGCTATACAAGGCCATGGTAAAAATTATCAAACAACATATTACCAACATACAATTTGTACACATACCTAGGGATAGTCACAAGATAATATATGCCATGGCCACCATTGGTTCTTTAATATTCCACATAGAGAAGGTAAAATAATATCAATTCCTCATTGAAAATATTCTATCACCTACTCATGAACCTTCAACCATCACAATGATACATGATATTATTGGTCTCATGTCTATTTGGTACTCAAAACTCTTTAAATACCTTCATGAACATATCATACCACTAAACCTATCATGCAAACAAAAAAAAGACTTTACACATTAAGCCTCACACTATACCTTACTTGGCCCAACCCTTTATCACTATAGTTTTAATGGAACTCTACTTCATTGTTTAAATATGGTAAAAACAACATTAGTGTTATGAGAATTTCAAAAGGAGTATGTGGAGCCCACACTAGTGGACCATCTTAGCCAAAAATCTTATATGTACCAACTATTATTGGCCAACTATATAAGTCTATGTATTTACTTATGTCAAAAGGTGTAATCAATGTTAAATGCATGACAATTTGATTTATGACCTGGCCAAAGCACTAAAATTGATGCTTACACCATGGCCATTTGTAATGTGGGGCCTCAATCTCATAGGGAAGATTAACCCAACATCATCTTATGGCCATAAACATATCCCTCTCACCACCAAATCTTTCACTAAGTGGGTTGAACTTATACCCCTCACATGACTAGAAAATAGATTTCCAAATTCATCTTCAATCATCTCATCTGTCACTATGATATCCCATCTGACATTATATCTAATAATGTCAAATCATTTAAGAACAAATATGTCATAGTAATTTTTTCCAAGTATGACATCACTTAACATTTTTATACCACATATTACCATAAGGTAATGGAAAATTAGAGGAATATAATAAAACCATTGTCAACATCCTTAAAAATATTATCAATGATGATGGACATGATTGACACTTTCAAATCTTTTTCATTATCTGAGCATATCAAAATAATTATCATACTCCAATCAGAGCCACTCCATATTATGTAGTCTATAGCACTAAGGCCATTATTACCATTGAGGTCAAGTTAACTTGTCTATATATCTCATTGAAGCACATATTAGATGATGAATATTATATAGTAGCTCACTTGCAAGAGCTAGAGTTACTTGATGAAAAAACATAACCACTGTCAACAACCTTCAATCATACCAAAAAATATTATGTGGCCAATATAATTGATGGGTCAAACATAGAGAGTTTGAGATTGATGATCTTGTTCTTAAATAAAATCAAAAGAACACCATGGCCAAGAAGAAAAATAAGGGAAAGTTCAAACCCAATTGGATACACCCCTACACCATTATTTTAAATTATGGCTTTGGAGCATACAAGCTCTCTACACCATATGGAGATGAACTTGATGAGATGATGAACACCATATACTTGAAGCATTATTTTGATTGAAATAATTTAAGTATTATCTATGAGGCTTATTTACATTATACCATATCATCACCTTATTTGTATCATATCATATACCATTCTACCATGCCTTCACTATTGACCATAGTTGTTTTTACCCTCCATACCCAACCCCTTTGGCCTTGGTTATATTCCATTGGTTATTTAAACCTTATACAAGTGGATTTAGATGAGGTTTTATCAGTTGATTTAGTATTCTAGATAGAGGTAATATCTTCTTTTGAGGGATTGATCACTGACCTTCTTTTCTAGTCACTCCCTCAAGGGGGAATCTGGGGCTCATCCATCACCTAGTATGGCATTAGGCATTAAATAAATTTCATTATTTGAGTAGATGTTATTTTGACTATAGATTATAATTCCTTCCCAAATAGGGGAAAACTATGGACACCCTATTATGGCCATAATTGGCTTCTTACCAAACTTTAGACTAATTTCTACCAAAAATTGTAAATTAAGCCTAAAAATCACTAAATGCCCTAGTTTCATTTGCACATCATTAATTAATGTTTATAATGATTTTGAGGCATCCCTATTTTTGGTATTATATCATACATAATAATCTCTCATGGATTCATCCTCAATCACCTTAAAACCTAACAACTGATAGTTTGGCCTATGGACCCATTAAGTGAGGCACTTGAAAAATTCTTAATGAATCAAATAATTAAAATAGATTAAATTATTAGATAAATTATCAAATTTTAATTAATTAATATCTAAAAATGGAAATTTAAAATTTCAAAATATTAATCTTCTTCATCATTGCCTTTATGAGTTGTCAAGCTCTCATAAATATCTAAAAATATATAAGTTGAGAGCCATGCCTATTAATTGTAATTCATAATTACATGTAACCTCATTAAATCAACTAGACTTATCTTTAACTCACTTAAGGTTAGTTTAAACTCATTCCATGCTTAAATCCTAACCTAAATCAACTTGGGTAAGAGTTAATTTTGGAGGCTATAAATACAAGGCCTTATGTGTTGATCAATAAGATTTTTTAGTGAAATTTTATTTTTCCAAAATAACTCAAAAAACCTTTTTTAGTGTAATTATATTATGCCAAAATAAATCCAAGAATCTTTTCTAGTAGTGTTACTATGCCAATTTCATAATCCAAGCTAAGCCAACCAACATTAGCAAGGTGCCAATGAGAGTTCGAGTAATGGAGTTTCATTGAAAAAAAATATTGAGTACATAGTCAAGAAATATAATTTAACAAGCCATTTTAGAGCTAAAAATAAGGTAAAAGGATTATTTATTTTGTTTTCTAGTTATGTTTTCATTGTATGCTTGTTAGCTATGCTTTCCCTAGTGTCTAAGTTAGAGGTGTTAGTGTTTAGTGTGTTAGTTTTGGTTTGGTTTTACTGATTAATGCTATAATAATCTCCCCTTTATGGATTTATTTTTCAAAAAATAGATCTTTCACCCTTTTATTACTTCTATTTTTAGTTATAAAATTGAAAAAATATTTTTGACTGAATGGTTAATGATACCTTGGATCACTTCAGGTTTACCACCTTTATCTAGACATTGGATCATTTTATTAAAGTAATCAATCTTCAATCAATGTTTTTTTAACAAATCCATTCCTAAAATTATTTCATAAGATCTGAATTGTGCAAGGAACAAGTTTACATAAGTCTTAAAAACTCCTAGATCAAGTTCAACATTTTCCTAGACATTTATAAACAAGCACTCTTTTCCTGATGCCAAACTCTATCTCCCATCCTTCTATAATTCTAGAAGGTTTATTTTTAAATTTAAAATCAATTCATGAGAAATAAAAATATCAATAACTCATAAATCAATTTAAAATGGTGAAATAAAACCCATAAATTATACCTCTAATTTGAATTTTTATAACAGGATAAACCCTATGATTAGAGGCCTAATTGCCTCATAGCCATGGGAAATCCTTTCATTAATTATTGTCATCACATTCTTATATGTAAAAAAAAATTAGGAGGAAAATGGATAGTATTATCCCCTATGGTAGGGACATAAAGGTCATCTTATTTCTAATTGTTTTTCCATTACTCTTTTTCACAACATACTAAGATTTAGAACCTTTGTTATCATTTTGAAATTTTCTTGAAGTGATGTTGCTCTTGCCAAAAGTCTTTTATTAATAATTTTTATTGACAATTTTACCTACATAATGGATTTATAATTTTATTTTCATTTGTAACTTTTTATTATGATAATCTTATCTTGTTTCTGGTGAGACTTCCCTTTTTCTTTAGCATGATGTAGTAATTCCAAAGCAACAACTAAAGTACATTGTTTAGTCATGTTAAAATTATGCATAAGTA
>JARHVA010001964.1:1167500-1425000 GCA_037957365.1 Torreya grandis | reverse complement strand
CTTTTATAAAGACAAACACTACTAATGCAAAATAACATTTGAATAAACCAAAAATACAAAAATGTTAATTCCATAAGTAAAATGAAAAATAAAACACACACACGAAGATTCATAACTCACATGAGAAACCACCATATGCAATCCATGACTTTTTTTAACATAAAATCAAATTATACAACTCCTATATGCCATCCAAGGGTGAGATAAAGCATATTTTGCCTCACCCAATAATGGGCTTTTATTTGCCTTAGTGTTTTGGCCAAAATAACTATTTTATGAACATAAAATAAAATGTGTTCCTTTAGTAATAATTCCTACTTACTCCTAAGCCACAAATTTTCTTTTCATTCAAATTATAAATGCCCATTTTAAATTTACATAAAAAATTAATTAGAACTTCCTTATTCCTAGAAGGTTCATATGCTAATTGTATAACCATTCACCTCCTTTCTCTTTTATTTTTTATTTTTCTTCTCTTCTAAGACACACACACTTAAATTCACTGTATCCCCATTTAAACTATTCTTTCTCTCATGAGTGATGTAGAATTATTAGTACAAACAATTTTAAAAAATGTTTTCCTTCTTAGACCTATGTTTACTAACCCTCTCAAGGCACTATTTTGATGATGACTATAAAATTTTATAAGGTTTATAGTCCAAAAAATTATTTATTTAAGTACCCTATATCTTCCTTTAATAATTATTGAAATTTAAGGTTCCAACTCAAAATAGAAATATAATTTTTTAAAACATCTTTACTCTTTTAGGCCTCTTTTTAACAGCCCTCTTGAAGCACTTTTCTTGAGATGTTTTCAAACACACAATGTTTAAAAATAAAGAAATTATATTATTATATAAACATTAATTTTTTATATCACTCTAGAAAATTTTAGGATCCAACTCTCTAAGGAAGTACACTAAGTTGACCATTTTTATATCAATTAGGTCTCTTAAGCCTACAATTGAGTTTCTGCTATAATAGGTTCCACAAATTCCAAAATGGAAAAATAGTCTTTGATTAAAATTTATAATTAAAAAATCACCATCCATGCCAAATTTTGAATTATTGTTCACTCTTCATATACCAAAACCATGAAATGGACATACATCTTCACTAGGTCTTTGACACACACTAAGAAAGAGAAAAAGTTAATTTTTAAGAACAAAAAGAGGATTTAGGTATTGGTTAAAAATATAAAAGGTATGTTCAAGGTATAGAGACACTAATATATATTAAACACCCTTATTTTATTGACACAAGATTTAAAAAACACCAAACTCACTTGAAGAAAGCATCCAAATAGTAGGGTCCAGGTTTATATGGGCAAAACTATAGGGATTGATTTTTTTGAGTCTATTGAAGTTTTAAGCCTCTAAATAAGTTATCATCAAATATTTTTCCATTTTCATAACTTTTATAACATAAATAAACATATAAATAAGACAAAAATCTTTAATACCCTATTGAAAATGAATAATATTACACTTGACTGGATACAAATTGAGTTAACCATGTATCTGCATGTTATTAGTCAATATATCTTAAAATTTTAAATATAATCAATGTAAAAATATCTTTCATTCATATATACTATAGTTCCATAATAATACATTCAAAAAAACTAAAGTCTTTCATTGACAATCAAGTCTTACATGTACTTGCACTGAATTCTTATGACTATCTTCTTCTTGGAGTTGTGTTTGCTTCCTCCCTAATTATTTGATCTTATAGGATTCCTTCCTCTTTTTATTATTATATAATTCAATATTTTACAAGTAAATATATATCCTTAAAAAGTCTCTAACTATTCAAGATCAATCCAACATATGGTGTTGAATAGACTTAAGATGTATTTATTTAAACTATACCATTAACCAATATGACAAATGATGAGATAAAAAGTGATATGAACATTATAATTAACATGAATACCATTTAAACACTTTAAAAATCTAAAAAAATAATTAACAATAACTAGAAATTTGTAAGTCTCTAAAACTAAAAAGGACAATTCAAAAATTTGAATTTGAATTTTGGTGGTAAACTGCAAAATTCAAATTCTAACAACCTAACCTACTCTAAAAACTTGGAGATGATTATAAATTTGAATTTAGGAAATATAATACCCTTAAAAAAAACTAGGAAATCCAAAATTGATAAAATAGACTAACATTAAAAACTTGGAGTGATGTTCCTATATCATACTCCCAAGGGGTAGAAAAATGGACTCATGATTTTCTGTTAATGAGGTCTACAACAATATTTTCATGGTGATTTATATATTATTATGTCATAAAAGTTAAATATTCATGAGGATGATGTTTACACTTAATTAGATATTGGAAATACTCTATTTTTCTTATTTTCTTGATAATCTTCTTATCCAAGATGATCTCCAGTTCCTCCTTCTTGGTTGTTGACAACTGACTTACCAAATCTTGGATTGTTGTACATTATCCTAATATTGTTTTCTCATTTTCATAACCTTATTTTAATGGATATATGTCTAAAAAATTTAAAATGGGAGATATGCTTACTCCACCAGGCAACTCTATCTCATAAGCATTGTTAGATAACTTCTTGAGAACTTTGTAAGGACCTATCCTTTTCATCTAAAGTTTGTTATACTCACCTTTTAGAAACATATTATTTATAAAGTGAGCCAAAAATATTTCACCAATATAAAATCTAACCTCTCTTCTCTTCCAGTCTGCTTGTTTCTTATATTTCTCCACACTTGTTTATGGTTGCCTTTTCACCTATACTTGTACTCCTTGCATAACTACAAAAAACTCGTCCCTTTCAACACTCCTTTTCTCCATTTTGATCAAGTATATCAATTAAAAGACTCCTCTTGTCTACATTTCATACATTATCAAAAATGGACTCATACCAATGTTCCTATTAGAAGAGTCATTATATGCAAACTCTACCTATGGTAGTACCAAATCCCATTATTTGGGATTATATCTTGATAGGCACCTTAGTAAGTTTCCCAAGATTTTATTATTTACCTGAGTTTTTACATTAGTCTGAGGGTGGTATGATGAACTAAAACTTAGATTTATTAAAATATTCTTCCACAAAGTCCCCCAAAAGTGACCTATAAATTTAGTGTCTCTATCAAATATGATGCTTAGTGGCAATACATGTAGTCTAACAACCTCCTTGAAGAATAAATTTACTATGTGTGTAACATCATTGGTAGTTTTACAAGGTATAAAGTGTGTCATTTTTGAAAACTTATCCTCTAATATAGAGATATAATCATAGCCTCTTTGATTTCTATTTATCCCCATGACAAAATTTATACTAATAGAGTCCCATGGTCTGTTTAAGATAGGTAAAGGATGATATAAACCCACATTTGTGATTTTACCACTAGCCATTTGACAATCCTTAAATATTTGTACATATATTCTTACCTTTGCTTGCATTCTAAGCCAAAATTAATGCTTGGTGAGCTATTCCAAGGTCTTGTCATGTCCAACATGTCCTACCATGTTCCCACAATGATTCTCTTTGATTGAATTCTCCCTCATTGAAATATTTGGCACATATAACTATATTAATTTAAAGAATAAGCCATCTTGTATCTTGTAATCCAACCATGGCTCTTTATTTAATGTGGTTGGATTCTTACAATCCCTATAAGCCTTTTGAAAATATTCATCACTCTCAGACAACTCCTTAAGAGAATCAATTACTACATTCTCAAGCTGAAATTCATTGATTAACAATGCCATCCTAATCAAAGCATCAACCACCTTATTACTTTGGCCTTTCTTATGTTTGATATTAAAAGTGAAATTATGTAAATATTCTATCCATTTCATATACCTTTGATTGCGTTTGGGCTGACTAGAGATAAATTGTAGAGCATGGTTATCTTTAGGCATTAGATAATGCTTCCACTTCCTCAAGGCCTAAACCATTACATTTAACTCAAATTATAATATGAGCACTTATTTTTATCATCATTTAGTTTTTCACTAAAGTATGATATAGGCCTTCATTCTTGGCTTAAGACATACCCAATAGCTACTCCACTTGCATCACACTCCACTTGAAAGACTTTGTTGAAATCAAGGTGTGCTAGGATGGGTTATTCAGTAAGTTTTCTCTTCAAAAATTGAAAGTTTATTTAAGCCATGTCAGTCCACATAAATATTTTATTATCCCCTCTAATAGTGTCTATGATTGGAGCACAAATTCCACTAATTTTTTTAATGTTTTTTTTGTAAAAAATTGTAAGGCCATGAAAACTTCTAACATCTCTAGCTAACTTGGGAGTTGGACACTCCATTATGTATTTCACTTTATCCTTATCCATTTTTAATACTCCTTGAGATATCACTTTAATAATACTTGAGATATCACAAAACCAAGGTACAATAATTATGTCTTCATGAATACACATTTCTTGATATTGATTATTAACTTCTCCTCTTGTAACCTTCTCATAACCAAATGCAAATTATGGAGATTTTATTCTTTACTATGACTATAAATTAGTATGTCATCCAAATAAACTACAAAAAACTTACCTATGAATGGATTAATAACTTCATTAATGAGCCTCATGAATGTACTAGGTGTAATAGTGAGGCTAAATGGCATGACAAGCCACTCATAAAACCCTTCATTTGTCTTAATGTTTTTTTTTCCATTCATCCCCATACCTAATTTTGATTTGGTAATATCCAATCTTGAAGTCAATCTTGGAGAAATAGTTTGACCCACTCAAACAATCCATCAAGTCTTCAATCCTTGAGAGATGAAACTTGTACCTTATAGTGATCTTATTGATTAATCTTTAATTTATGCACATACTCCAATCTCCTTGTTTATTGGGAACTAACACCATTGTAAATACACATGGGCTAAGGATCTTCCTAGTTATCCCTTTGTCCAATAGTTATTAAGCTTGATTTTTTATCTCAACATTTTTTTATGGTGTCATCTTATATGCAACCTTATTAGGTAAACTTTCCCCTGGAATGAAGTAAATGTGATGAATGATTTTTATTATGGGGGAAAATCATTAGGTAGTTCATCTAATATGATATCAACATAGTCCTTGAGCACACATTTCACCTATTAAGGCAACTCTTTCACCTAGGTTGATATTATGACCATTCTAGGCTTGAGTACCACTACAAATCCTAGATTTTCTTCTTTTATTTCTTTCACAAAATCTTTTTTACTTAATACCATTACAATTGAACCAATATTTTATTCACCATCTTCTTATTTCATAGGCAACAAGATATAGATTATACCATAATTCTCCAAAGTGTAAATGTTTCTCCTTCCATCATGTGATGTCTTCCTATCTTATTTCCAAGGCCTTCCAAGTAAGACATGGGACACATCCATTGGAATAATTTCAAAAATAACTTTGTCTTTTAAACTCTTAATTTTAAATTCCACCCAACATTGTTCATTAACCAATATTTCATACCCTTTTTGTATCCATGAAATCTTGTAGGGAGTTGGACGAGATAGCCTTTTAAATATTAGTTTATCTACCATTTTAACTAAAACTAAGTCATCTATGCTACTCAAATCAATAACTAATTTATAAAATTTTACTTGACACTTTAAAGAGGTTTTGAACAGAGTATTTATTTGTGTATGTTACTTCTCTTTAGGTGTCTTGATTTACACTCTCCTCATAAGGAAACATTCACCTACCTCTGGTTCTTCCACATGAGATGGAGAGCCAACACTCTCCTATTCTATTGCTTGAACAACCCTATTTATGTTTTTAGTATTATAAATTCCTTCTCATTGACCATATAGACACTTCCAAAACCTATGTATTGAAAATTTATTACACTTGAAACATTTAAATGTGAATCTACTAGATCCTCTTCCTCTTGATACACATCCACCTCTAAAATATGGCCTTCTACCTCTAAATCTACCTCTAGGATTAAATGACTACTCTTATGAATTGATAGCTTGCCCTTGGTGTTTTTATGAGGTATGTCTACCTTATTGATGACCACTTATTTTTTAACTTCTACCTATACCTCTATTCTATTGTGTTTGCCTTCTACTAAGCTTGGCTTCAGGTTTCAATACAAGTTGATAACATTCTTCAAGAGTCTTGGGGATAAATAGAATTAATTCATATTTCAAATTATATATCAATCATAAAATATATCTAGAAATTTTTTATTTATCCTCCTATATATGACCTAATTTTATGACCAACTTATAAAACTCCTTTGTATATTCTTTGAGACTCATTTCTTTTTGCTTCAAAGTCTATAGTATTTTAAAGAGATTTGTTTCATAGTCACTTTGAAAGAATTTTACCTTCAACTTGGATACCATCCTATCAAAATAATTGATATATATATTACAATTATTTAATATTTATTCTTGGATAAAATACCACCAAAGTAATGCATGCCCTTTTAACTTTGTGTGAGCAAACTTCACCTAGTTCTCCTCTAAAACATTTTTACAGTCAAAGTATTTATCTAGTTCTACAATATAATTAATAAGTTATTCTCCATATAATATTATTTAATATTTAGGAAGTTATAATATTATTTTTTACCCATATTTCATTACTTCTTTTACTATTCTTTCAAGACCTTGTTCATCGTGGTCTCCAAGTTTTCCATCTTCCTCTTCTAGTTCTTGAAATTCTTCCTCTCTATCACTTTCATCCCTTATTAAGACTCTCCTTATTTTATTAGTTTATAATAATATAATCCTATCATAAAAACTATCCCTTAAGTTCTAAAATTCCTTCAATATATTTTTAATAGTCTCTATTCATTCTAGGTGACATCTTATCTTCTCACTTTCTAGGGTATCTGACCAAAAATCACTCTCCAAGCTATCTAACCAAAAAATATCAATCAACCCTTATTTTATAAGAGTGTAAAACTTATTTAAATATCATTTAGGTATCAAACCTACTCTGATACCAATTTATGTATATTTATTATTACAAACAAACTTAAAATAAGCTTTCCTTCTTATGCATGTCTCTACTAACCCTCTTACGGCACTATTTTGGATGTTTAGACAATTTTATAAGGTTTAAAATCCAAAAAATTATTTATTTATGTACCATATATGTTTATTTAAAAATACACAAAATTTAAGGTTCTAACTCAAAATAGAAATATACTATTTTCAAAGATCTTTACTCTTTTAGGCCTCATTCTAATAGCCCTCTAGAAGAACTTTTCTTGAGATTTTTTCAAACACACAGGGTTTAAAAGAAAAAAAAGTATCTTTTTAGATATAAATTAATGTTTTAAAACTCTTTATAAAAATTTATGATCCAAATATCCAAGGAAGTACACTAACTCAACCCTTTCTCTGTCAATTAGGTCTCTTAGGCCTACAACTAAGTTTTTGCTATAATAAGATCCACACATGTGAAAATGGAAAACTATTATTCAATTCACATTTAAAATTAAAAAAAAAATCACCCATGTAAAATTTTTAATTATAGTTCACTCGCCATATACCCAAACCATGAAATGGCCGTACCTCTTCATTAGGTCTTTGACATATGCCAAGAAAGAGAAAAAGATGATTTTTAAGAACAAAAGGAGGTTTTAGGTATTGTTTAAAGTTTAAAAAAGTATTTTAAAGGTATATAAACACTTATATATTTCAAAAACCCTTATTTTATTGACATAATATTTAAAAATCACCAAACTCACCTAAAGAAAGCATCTAAATGGCATGATATAGGCTTGTATGGGTAGAGCTGTAGGAATTGATTATGTTTGAGTTTTTATTAAAGTTTTAAGCCTCAAAATAAGTTATCATCAGCTATTTTTCACTATACACAAATTTTATAACACAAATAAACATATAAATAAGACAAAAGTCTTCAATACCATGTTGAAAATGAAGAATGTTACACTTGATTGGCTACAAACTGAATTAACATTGTATCTACTTGTTACTAGTCAATATATCTTCAATGTGTCAATATAATAAAAAATATATATATTTAATTCATATATACTATATTCACATACTAATACATTCCCAAAAACCAAAGTCTTTCATTAACAATCAAGTCTTACATGTACTTGCACTGAATTCTTATGACCTGTATTCTTCTTGGACTTGTGTTCTCTTCCTCCCTCATTATTGTATATTCAGTAATTAATTAATATTTATATTATGATATAATTAAATCTTTGATAAGGTAATATATATCCCTATAAAGTCTCTAACTATTCAATATCAATCCAACATATGATGTTGAATAGACTTAAGATGCATTTGTTTAGAATATACCATTGACCAATATGACAAATTATGAGATCCAAAGTGATATAGAAATTATAATTCACATTAATAATTTTTAACACTTAAAAAAACTAAAAAGCAACATTAAAAATAATTATAAATTTATAAAAGTCTCTAAAACTAAAGAGGATAATTCAAAAAATTGAATTTGAATTTTTGCGAGAAAGTGCCAAATTCAAATTATAACAAACAAAACCTATTATAAATAGTTGGATATGATTATAAAATGAATTAAAGGATTTATAAGACTCTTAAAAAAAACTAAGGAATCCAAAATTTACAAAATAAACAAAAATTGAAAACTTGGAGTGATGTTTTTGCATCAATGAGTTAGATTTTCAACTAAAACAACAATCCAATTCTTCCCAATTGAAATAAAAATCATGTCTTCTAAGAAATGAGTGACACCATAAAAAATTTTGGTTCATGGAATACAAATTATATTAAAACCGTTGTCATTACCAAACTTTCAATCATTTGAATGCCCAACATACATCATATGCACTCAATGACTTCAATAACACCCTAATCATTGATTAAATATGTTAAAGGTCAACCATATATATCTAAAAATAACATAAGCATGTTCCAATCAAAGTTTAAATGACTTTGATTATTGATATCATGACCTAAGTCCAAAGGGACTTTCAATATTATGCCATAGTTAAGTCTTAGTGACTTATAATATAATTCCATGGCCATGTTATTGAATGAACTTCATAATATTTCAATGGTCCAAATCCTTGGAATTCAATAAATATACTTTCAATATCCTCATAAAATAATTTATAGGTCTAGGTGACCTTCAAATTTTTTTTAAAGATTCTTTATGCTAATAGATTAACCTTGCAACTGGATTGTTCATACTCTAGGCTCAGTCTAAATCAGAGTGTCTAATGTTCCTCTCATTGACCAATGCCATATTGATTATGTAATAAACATAATAGAACACAAAAAAATTCAAAAAATAATAATTAAACCAAATAAAGCAAATAATCAATTGCATAGTGCTTGGTGAACCAAATATAAGATGGGGTTTAGTCATGATAATCATGAAAATAGGTAGGAGGGTATAATATGTGAATCTCATTTATAATTTATCATATTTAAGAACCTATATACCTTATGATTAAATTTTAATGAGGTATTTCACTTTACAACCTAGATCATACCAATGAAACACTTATAGTCCTAAAAAATGGCATCAAAAGTACCTATCTCATAATAAGTCAATTACAATATCTTAATTTAATAAAATGATATGTCTAAAATAATAAAATATAAATGGAAAAATGATGCAATTATCCTAGATTTAGTAGCACATCAAAATAACACTCAAATAATAATAATAATTAATGTATCAGATTTGGGTGGTCATGACATCGACACACACATATGGGTCATGCCTCATACTTATCAGGTGACATTCACCTTGGGATAACAATGGTTACAATAAATATAGGCAAAAAAAATTATTATCTCATTTTCTCACATGTAGGAATAGTGACCACGATTCGACATGATGATGATGATGCTTACAATAAAAAACACAATCTTATAAGATGACAGAAAGTACATAATTTGAAAAATTATAAATATAAGAGGAAGAAGAGATAATGTAATTAATAATTTTAAGGAAAAGCTAGGATATATTTAATTTAATATCAGAGAATATGACTTATTATTTGATTCATGAGCATTAGGATCAAATATTTCAAAAATTAAAAAATAAAGAAAATAAAAAAAACGTTCAAATTATTTAAAAAAGGAACATGGACACGAATTGATTACTATATCACACTATTTACTTATGATATTTACCACATGTTTGGTAGAAGACATTTATTTTCATACACACATATATTTCATGGTATATAAATCAAATGCAAGACATACATGCTATGCATTGACATATAGATGTTGGATCTTCCACTACCCAATGGCCATGCTAGTACTGGGGACATCTTATTCCCCATGTTTCATTATTAAATGATATATTTTTATATGACCCTAATACCAAGTTGAGATACCTAAATTTATTACATGTCTTGATAGTTACTCATATCTCACACAATGCTACATGGATAAGTTAGTATACTATGATGTCACATTGATACATATGTGTAGACACTTAAAATTAATCATCAAGTGATTGACAATGTTTATTATTGATATCCTTACCCCTACTTAGTCTATTCACCATTTTGCTAAATTTTTATCTATATGGGATCCTTCTATGCCTTGAGAATATTGAAAAATCATACAAGCATCCCTATTTTTATCATATTTATCGTTATTCAATTTATGTACCTATGATAAACATGTCCCAATGATCTCTGGTCTTTTATGACAAGTCCACACTAGATAGACAAGACTGCAATGTGACCCTATCGAACTAGTGAAACTTTGTCCTTCACACTCTAATGGTAGCTTTTTAAATTCAATCCATTTAATATTACTCCTCCCATGCATTTTAAAATGTTGGTTAACAAAAATATTCAAAATATTCCTCTATATAAGAACATTAAGGATTTTACAAATACATCTAAAAATCATTTGGCATACACAAATCAAAAGAGAAAAAATTATTCTAATTCCAATTCTAAGGCATTATAGCAGTCATATGATAAGTTTGAATATCTTTTATTACAATTCAAGGGCATCTATTTTCAAACATTTCAAGAAATATTCTAGCTATAGTCATATAATTTCACTATCATAAATCACATGTTCACTCTAGGAGAGAGAACTACATCAACTTAAGGCCTATTTGGGATATGTAGATAATGCTTAGTCACAAGGGGTTTTTGAAACCAACTCAACTACTCCTTTATCCATATTCCCTCATTTTGGCATTTGATTTCTATTGTGTTTATTGTGTAGGAATAGGGTTTCTATTTTTTAGGTCTTCTGTATGGTGAATTTCATTACAAAATTTAAAAAAACCCTCATATATTGTTGCACATGCCTAGATAAAAAATTAGGCACATAGTGAACTAGGACATGAACATGTAGTCAAAAACCAAGGTTGAAATGTGCCTCTATCTGTCTCTTATGGACATGTCCCAACAAAATATCAATTACTATTTTATAACATGACATTATTTGCAAGTATTTTTATAGTCTATATTCACAGTTAGCCTAAACAGTTAGAAATAACTCAGTTTAAGGAAAAATCTCTAACCCTTGACAAATTTACTATTTTTAAAATTTTTATGATTTATAAATTTTATTTTTGTTTAATGTATTCTATAAAATTTCATTTTTTAATAGTTTATATCACTTAATTGGATTAACTCTAATTAAAAAATTAAGCATTCTAGTGAACCCACTATTTTAACATCATTGTTTATTGTTTACTTGATTTTTGTCATATGATTTCAATAAATTTCGTATGCTAAAAAAAGGTAACCTTCAACATTGGATATAGATTTGAAACATCATGATTAAAATTTTTAAACCTTGGAGTAATTTTATATTTAATAAGTTTTTCTTATCACCTCAAATAAAATATGACATGAAATCTTTTTGTTTCAACCTCAGGTTGAAAGTTTTTGATTTCTATACACAAAAATATTTCAATTCTATTTTTTATTACTTTTACTTATTTTATAAATGTTTTATGGAAATTTTAAAGTGAATTAGTGATTTTTATGAAGGTATATGTGGTTTTTTGTTTACAAACATCATGGCATGAGGGGTTTACCCCAATACTCATAACCATTATACAACACTAAAAATGGATTTTATTTTCCACATGTCTCGTGGTATACAAAAATGCCGAGGTTTCCTTTTCTATACCATAATAAGCCTTTTTTATCCATTTTATTTTTGGTGAACTTGAGAAGAACATATCACCCAGTGAAATTACACTCACCATACCCTCATAAAGGGGCTTAGTGGGCTATAAAAATTGTTATACCTCTGTATTGAGTTCTCTAAAACATTGGGATGAAACTAATCAATGAATGAGAAAGTATATTTGAGAGACTAGATAATAATTCAATCCCTTACCTATATCACCCTCATACCTTGATTTTTACTTGTATTATATTCATAGTCAATAGCATTTATTGATTCATATTATATTTTATTCATAATGGGATTAATGAATGAATCTTTATTTCATGTTTTACATTAGGTCATTTAATTCATTGTTAAGTTTTATATTACTATTAAACATGATATACCTTATGATATTACATGGATTAAATTTCAATTTAATCAAGAAAATAGAATAAACAATGTTAAATGTGAAGATATTCTTATTACAAATACTTAAACTACTATATCATATCACTCTCATTTTCAAATAGAATTTGTCAAATTTAAAATGACATGGGAACAAGAAGAAGCATATGTTATGAATTTTCTAAAATATAAAACTTCATGAGATTATAAATTGAATATTCCACATCCTTTAGATACCAGGCTAGAACCAAATACTCATGAACAATCTGGTCCAACTAATGATGACAATTTTTGTAATATCTTTGTGAACATCCAAAAAAGATTGATTCATTCTTATATGTTGCTATATATGAACAAAAAATGGTGGACAAGACAACTCTTCCAATTTGGTGACTTATATTATTGCATATACACCTATAACATCATCCCTTATATTGGGGACATATTTTTATCTTAAAACTATATATATGCCTATGACTAATCATGCTAATTACACTCCTCAATTACCTCTCCAAATTTTCCTCTTTGGAATGCACTTCTTACATTATAAGCTGAGGTTTTTAACATTGAGAAAACTATCTCTCATGCTAGCCCCTCTATGGACTCATGTTCCTTATTGCATAACCCTTTGACACTTGAAATTGAATCTTTTATATTAATAGTTGGCTTTCTGGCTCCTAATCGTCCTCTTTATGAACGAAAAGGTCATCCTAAACAACATTTGTGTGCTTTCCATGAAACATGTCTAGAATATGAAAAATTGTTAACAAATATCTTTCTAAGAAGTCAAAAAAAATTCTCTTATATGGTTCTATGATCTTCCTCTTCAATCAAAAAAGGATTTAAATCAGTTGGCAAATAAAAAATTAACAAATTTTCCATCAACATTGGTGAAAAATTATCATATGTTCAAATTATAGAGCCAAAACAAGGATCTAATGAAATAATTAGTGACTATGTGCTAAGATAGAGTATGCGAGAAAAAATGCTAAATCAAATTGTGATAATAAATTCTAAGATGCCTTTACTCAAATTTTCTACATCTAATTCAAGATTTAATTATGTTTTACAAATTAAAATCTTTTGATGAGTTATGCTATATAGTCAAAGAGCATGAGGTCAAAATGCTTACTCTAAACAAGCTCAACTATACTTCAACTAATCCTCATATTTCAAATGTCAAATTTCAAAGGAAGCCAAAGTATAAGAGAAAACTAGATGAAAAAAAATTAAGATAAGGTTACATTTGATTTTATTACACAACCAACACAAAATACTCAATTATAACTCTACTAAGGATGTAGTTATCAAGGTTACCTTCACCTCCTCATGTCTTATTTCAAAGGTTACTTGAATGCAACCTCATCACTCTTCCTCTACTAATGGAAGTGGACATGTATAGAACACAATATAATTTTTTTGATGGTAATTCATATTTTGATTACCATAAATGTATTGGGAATTCTAAAAATATATGTTTCAAGCTTAAGCATAAAAATCATGATCTTAATGATGATAACATTATTGATATTGATACACCTATTGAAAAGTCTAAGATACAAATAAATGATAATTAAAAGATAAAAATGTAAAAATATCCATTTATAAATCATGAAACAAATAACAAGGACAATTATTAAGTACATCATATAAACATCCACTTCATAACATAATCAATACAATTATTAGAAATGAAAAATCACGTATTATTATTACATTTGATTTTAGTGAAGTTTTAGATGATGATTTAGATAGACATGCACTTTTCATTCTCACATATGTTAACAATAAACCATATACAGTGTTACGATAGATAATGGATCTAGTGAAAATGGATGCACTATGACAACAATATATTATCTTGGATATTCAAAACTTGTTTTATAGGATACTTATAGAGTTTTCAAATCATTTTATGTTCATACATAAGATAATCTTAGACATATTATGCTACCTTTTCAAGTGGGTTCACTCATAATACCCACCCATTCCTATTTCTACCACATGTAGGTGTCTTTGAGATGCTATTGGTACACCCATGGATATAAATTCATAGAGTAGTACCTTCTACAATTCATAAGTATATTAAATATATTCATTACAATCAGGTGGTCAAAATTAAAGGAATACAATATGAATATCCTTTGGAACTAATGGTATTTACTCCTACAAAAAAATTGGTTGACACAATCATGGAATGAAATAGTCTATAGAACTATTTAAGAGCATGATTCACATCTTCCAAATAACATAACCATTTCTTCATCTATTAGTAAGCACGAGAATATTATAAAATTAGTTTCTCCATCTAGTCATGAGCATGATATTATTAAAAATGATCTTATTTAGTTAGCTTTAATGAGCATGGTACATTATCCTAAGAAAAAATGGAATATAAGAAGTCTTAATATACTAAGGTACAATAAATTATTTAGAGAGTTTCACCACAAGTACATGTTGTTACATATGTTCCTATGACACTTGAAGATACATGTTTTCATGAGCATATGATCAATTATTTAGATGGTTAAATTAAAACATATGATCATAATTATGATTTAATGGTATCTACAATTGACATTTATTCTCCATAAGAATCCTTTCCTTCATATCATTCCATGGGTTATACATACATGCCCATTACTAATATAATTGGTTAAACTACAATCATTGTATTTTTTACATAGTTTCTTTGCCTTATCTTCCTTGATAACTCTTCTATCCCAAACTCCTTAACATTATTTTATGCATTTGTTTTCTTTTTAAAATTTGGGTCACTTTCCCTCTTGATTTTTAAACCAATTCAAACAATCCAAAATAATGATCTTACAAACACTTCCAATGATCAATCTTCCTCACTATCACATACTTATCATAATATGCCTTTCATTTCAATTACATGGTCACATATATTCTCTTACCCATTTAGGATCATTTAATTTCCTATATATCTTAATCATTCAAGATACATTGATATGATACATTTACACCTACATTGGGTGCACATGGCTTATCTTATTTCTTATCATATAATGCATATTCTCCTTGTTTGGGATTATTCTAATCCCTATCTTACTTTATTTTTTGTATCTTTGCTATTTTATTTTAATATTCAAAAAATAAAATAAAATATGACACAAATTTAAAAACATTCAAATATGCCAAAAATTAGAAAAATAAAAATATTTTCAAAAATTCAAAATCATGACCTAAAAACATTTTCAAAATGTTTCTAGATTACTTATTTCCATTTTTCATTTATTAAATGATGAATAGATATCATGTATTTCATTTTTAAATACACACTAATTTTTAAAAGGTATTTGAGTATGATACATGATATGTTTTTACATGGCTTCGATGTTGGGATTCCCTTGTTACCTAATAACCTTGCTAAGGTGGGGGGAATCTCTTCATTCTTCTTGAAAAAATTAACAATTTTTATTAATCCACGAATTTATCCCATTTTGAGTAATATATCATAATTTTTTTTTTCTAATCACTAGTACTCTACATTGTGTTACATTAAAATGTTATTTGTTAACAATGATATGGATCCATATGATGGATGTAGACTAGTTTCATTAGTTCTATACTTCTTGCTTACTTTATTACATGATAGGTTCTATGTTTCTTGTTTACTTTACTACATGATAGGTTAAAACTTTCTTGCTTACTTTGGGTGGCCCTTATCCTTGTATATGAAAATCCTTATTTGTGTGGCATCATCATGTATTTTGTGTATGGGCCCTCGACCTTATGTGTGTATGTGACATTCAATTGTCCCTTATATACAAACTTTATTCCTTATGTGTGTTATTTTATACAAATTTAATGACGTTGTATGACATTAATAATGTGTTTGTTTCTTCTTAATATGGTTCCATGATTTATATCATGTATTGATACTAATTATTATATATACTATGGTACCATTATCTATATCATGCATATACTACTTATATGATTCAATGTTTTATCTATCCAATAAATATTCAAAATGAAAATCAAAGCTACATACTATACGATGATTCTAATACACATAAAATTATTTAATTTCTACTACATGATTACATATTATATAGTTCTCTTTAGAGATTACTAACATGTAGGTTACATCTCTCATCTTAAAAGGGGGCATCACAATGGGATTATGAGAAAACTTCATTATATAACTTTCATAAATTTAGCGTGATTAAAAATTTCAGATTATGGGGGAATATAGCATGCATATTTACTCATTATTATAGGTAATTAAAGTACATATTTAGATAAACTTGATGCATATGCATTGGCATGTACACAAACACTTTTAGTTACAAATGAGAAGTTTCACAAGTTACAAGTTATAGATTTGAAAATAGTTATAAGTTTAAATGGTATTCAATATAAAATTAGTACAATATAAGAGGCATAAATTAATTCATTTTCAAATTAATAATATGGCATATTCAATTTTCTCAAGTTCAAAAATTGTAAAATTTAAAAATTTTCAAAATTTTCAAAATTTCAAAGTTTCAAAATTTTAATAGAATCTAGATATATCTATATTGGTGTGATTACTTTCAATGTTTCAAGTGTGATATGTTGGAGTTTACTTTCACTTAATGACTATGGTTAATTTTTTTCAAGATCTAGTGAGCCATAGTTGGTGGTTCCCCACTTCAAATAATCTATAGAGTACTCTATATAGTCAAATGAGAGTTGAATCATACAATATTTCCAACTCAATAGCATTTAAAGGTTTTAAATTGAGAATTGATCAATCTCAATTCACCATATGTTCAATTTTTTTCCAAATACCTAAATAATGGGGTAATCATTTCTCCATTTCCAATATATAGGTTAATTAGATTGTATACTCTCTAAAGTGTACACTTTACTTATATCTTTTCAAATTAAAAAATTTCCACTTGTAATTTTTAATCTTCAAATATGGAAAATAACTAATTTCAATGGCATTGTTATAGGTTTTGCATTAAAACATCTTACACAATCAATATCTACATTTAAATAAAAAATGTGTGTACAAAATTAGGTTTAAATATAATTTATTATAGTCATTTCACTTTGTTTCATCACTATAATAAAGTGGGTGAAAATGCATACACTCAAAATTAATCATTAAGTCTTTGACAATGTTTATTCTTGACATCCTTATCCTTGATTAGTCTAGTCACCATTTCGATAATTTGTAATATATATGGAATATTTATATACCTTGTGAACATTGAAATAATCATATATAAATCCCTATTTATATCACATTTATCCCTATTTATCTTACAATACTCTACTAATCATGTCCCAATGATCTCTAGTCTTCTAGTATAAGTCTGTAATAGGTGGACAATAGTGTACTATGACTCTGTCTAGATTGTGTGGCCTATTCCCCACACTTTAAGGGTAATTTTTTAAAATTTTATCCATATAATATTAATTCTATTTCAATTTTTAGGGTTATAAATTTAATATTTGTATCTTTAGCATTATGGTGTGGCATATGATAATATCTACAATCGTACATCTGTATGACATAGTATGATACTATACAACATGGTACAATGCTTATAGATTATATGATGCAATAGGAATTATTATAGAATTCATACACCATGGTTTTTGTATCCTTATTTGTCATTTATAAAATAAACATGATCCTTTGAGGTTATATAGATTATTATAATTCTAATTTTACTATTAATAAAGTATGATAGAGAGATATTTTTACCTATGGTTTTTCCTATTTATTTTTAGGGTTTCCACATATATTTGGTGTGTTTTTTATGTTATTATATTATCTTATTTCATTGATATATTATTTTATTCATGCATTTATGTTTTTGTATCAAGAATATAAAAAATGATTGGAAGAAGCATGACTATATTTGAGATAAAGAAGTTTGATAGGTCAAACTTTGCATTATGGAAACTAAAGATACAAGTGCTAATATTTCAAAATAGCTATTATAAATCATTAAAGGGTGTGAAAACCAAACCAAAAAAAATTTCATAAGAATATTGGGACAATGTATATTCAAATATAAGGGTGATTATTCATCTTCCCCTTATTGATTCAATTATGTTCAACATAGCAAAGGAGACAACAATATAATCTCTTTAGGAGAAAATTAACAAGTTATATAAATCTAATTTTATATAAAATAGTAAAATTTTGTGAATACAATTGTAAAATATGATAATTAAGTATAAAACACTATTTTTAGAGCATATAAATAGTTTCAACATGTTGATAAACAAGTTGAGTTCAGTGGGATAAAAGATCAAGGAGGAAAATAGGACTACAGCCCTTCTTTGTTCAATATCATAAACATGGGACCAATTAGTGATGAAACTCAAAAAATTATTTCTATAAGATCACTTATGATGATGTGGTTTCTTCATTTTTGGATGATAAATCAAGGTGAAATACATCTCAAAGTGGGTCTTCCTATGATTCCCTAGTTATGAGGGGTAGGTCCATGGAAAGAGATCAATCAAAGAAGGTGCCTTCTAGGTCAAAGTCTAAAATGTGAAAAAGGGGGAAGTGTTGGAATTGTGTAAAAATTAGAAATATCAATAAGGACTATCAATTTAAGTAAATCCTAATTTATAGATCTCAAATGCAAACATAGATGAAAGATCAATATTAGTGGAGAATGACGAAGTTTTATCTACAAACTCTCGAGATCAATTACTACACATATGGTTGATAGATTATGGATCTCCATTCCATATGATTCCACATAGGGTCTATTTCTCTTCATATGAGACATGTGATTAAGGTATAATCTACATGGGTAATGATAACATATTTAAAGATCTAAGAGAAGTAGAACTCACACTGAAGATGTATGATGGAGCTATTTGTACCATTTAGAGATTTCACCATGTTTGAGGGTTGAATAATAACTTTTTTTTTAGGTAGGCTTGATGAGCTAGGATAAGTTCAAAAATATGGAATAAACCTAGAAGTCATTTCCATGAACTATCATATCCCTACCCTACCTCTTTAATCCCTTTAATCACACCCCAAATCACTTGAGTGGAACCTTCGAGATTAATCCATTGTACAAGTTGTGGTGATGAGTCCTAAAATTCAACTTTCTGGCATTGAATAGGCAACTTATTGAGCTCTAATTGCCATTTTTTCCTCCAATATATCCACTTCATAATATATCACTTATATCATATATGGATAGGTAAATTAAACATGATCACACTACCATGACATTCAAATCCATCTGGAAGTGCATTTTCACTACCATTTAGGAGTGTGGAAACACTGATAATAAATGTTGTCAAAGTTTAAGTTATGGTTGCATAACTCTCATTCTAATTCTTCTTGATCAAAAACTGGCCCTAATAACACATCAAGGGTGGAAATTTTCCAATAATAGGTTCTTGGCCTCACATCAAGCCCGAATGACAAACTAACCACCAATTCTAACCTCAAGAATGCCCTTTCCAATACAATAAAAATGCATTTTTTTAGCCTAAGTTCAAACATGCATAGAACAAAACCACATGAAGGTCAAGAATCAAGAGAATATTTTTCTATACACTATCCACCTTGGTTACACTAATGAGGTGGATTGGTGTAGTCAATAATCAATAGGATCTAGTTTACCTTTCCAAGGAAAGAGGTCTCTAATTTGAGGTTCTTTATTATCTTTTGGGATGTAATAAGACTTAAAAATATGTCTACACTTAATTTCCATGCTTAAGGTGGAGGAATGGCCATAAGTGAGGATCCTACATTGAAAATAATGCAATATCATGAAGATGCTAGTAAATGTAATGAGAGAATGGAAACCTGAGAGTTGAAAATTAGCTGCATGCAGGTAAGAAGGAATAAATGTTTAATGGGGAGATAGTTAGTTAATAATATCCTACAAAATAAGCTTTCAATAATGTCAAACATGTTACCCCTATGCCTTGAGAAATAAAATATTCATTTTATGGAATCAAAGAAGCATTTAAGTTCTTTTAAACTACCCTATAATAATGAAACTACTTCATGGGAGTTGAAAACAAGTTTATTACAGAATAAGTGAAGCATTGAAGGAAATGAAATGGTGAATTAAGATCAAAATGGAATCAAGGAGACCACCATCCCAAAATATAGGTCAACTCATGAAGTAATTTGACCACATCAAACACTTTAAATAACCATGATGCTCCTTAAAGGCCTTAATTCAAGGCAACCTCATTTCAAAAACAAATGCTAAGTATTTTTATCAAGCTTTTTTTAGCTTCAAGAATATGAAATTATTTATTGGAAATGCCAACCATGTGAAGGAGTAAGCTTATCTAGCACTAATATGCTACAAAAAAATGTTAGTAAGTAATTAAAAATGAAATTCATATATACTACCTAAAAAATAAAATACATTTGGTAAAATTGATTACATCTACATTTTAAAAGTCAACATAACTACATATTTCAATCTAATAAACCACTAGGATCTTCTCTAACCTTGACAGTATCAAGATTAGTTTCATGGTCTAACTCCTAAACTTTACATAGTTTACTATTAAATGAACTCCCATGATATTTTTGTAATTAAATATTCATTACAAGAATCAAATTTAAATAGTGCAATAGCTTCCTATGAATTTTGAACTCTTGAAATAACCATTGATCTAGAAATTTTATAGGATATCCTTGAAACCAAGTTCCAGTGACTACCACTGACCTAGTGGGATAGTCAATGTTTTCTACAACTATAATTGGGGAAGTCAATTTTTTATTTCTCTCTACACACTAACACATGTATTAATTCTTGCCCTCTTCATTATCCCATCTGTAATAACTAAAAAAACATGCTTTGTATCACAAAAACCCATATTTAGTGATACTATGAAGATATATAATGAGAATAAATTATACACAATGAAAAATATTCTACTTGGATGCACTAGATTAGATACATGGTCAAAGTCATCAAATAATGTTTAAAGTCATCTGATAATGTCATATATGCAAGTTACAATGTTTTTGAAACCTAATATGTGATTATTGGAATTAGAGGTTTGGAACTCCAATCATCCACCCACTCTTGTGACTCACACTCATTCTTAATAGATTCTATGCATCTATAACAAAAACACATCAAGTATCTAGTATGAGCAATCCAACAACTTACATTTGAACTACTAAATGAGTACATCTCACTTGAACCTATTAGAGTTATAAAATCCTTATACTTTGCCAAGTGTTCTTCATACATTAACCAAAAATGTTTATGAATAGTAGAATTTAGTTGAACACCATGACACATGTTCTCATTACACCATTCAACCATAGTTTTTACATCTATCTAATTAGCACCTCATTCAAATTTTAACTCCTTCCTTACAATAACTCTTTTTACACATGCTCCAACACCATCATGTTCCCCTTTTCCATGGCTAGCCTCAGTGAAACTCCAAATATGTTCTACACTAGTGGTAACATTCATCCTGTTTACCCAATACAACATTCATGCATTTTTGAATTGTAATGTGCAATTGTTTGACCAAATGTAATGTTGATTGAAAGTAATTTTATTCTAAATCAACTATTCATAGAACTTCTAAAAATAACCTTACACATACTCTTAACAATGTGATTGGTCATTGATGATATAGAAATGGTACTTCCTTAACAGTTTTTGTTATTGTTATGTACTATCAGGTGCATGCATGAATGTTAAATGCACGAATATGGAAAATTGTGATGAGTTGTATTACTATGATTGGACTTTTATTTTGGGTTTGAATGTGTAATTTTTGGAAAATTCAACTATTGAAACAATCAAACCAAATGGTAATATATCCTTACTTATCTTGAAATGTTCATCCAACCATCTAGCCCTATGTGTGTGCCTTGCATACTCATAAACAATTTTATCCCTAAATTTGACCAAAATTTTGGAAATAGGTATCTTTTTTCTAACAATCTAACACCTTTTAGATTCTTTTCCATATTTAATTGATAAGTCACTTATTTACATTTTCTTAAACCAACCAATTCCTATCCACTTTCACTTATACTCTCCTCATGGATACATTTTTTTATTTTTGGTAATCCACCATAAATGTTATAATTTCCATCTAGACATGATTTGCTATAAAATAATTATCCATCCAGTATTTTGTAAAAAATAGTTTCAATAAATTATCTGAATGATTTTGGTCTAAATTTAATGCCACACTCTTGAAAAATGTTTGTAGTATGCAAAGTACAATGAAGATGGAAAAAACATCATGGTGTATTGAAAATTCAACATGTTTCCTACAATAACAAGTGGTGTATGTTATTTTTACAAAAAAGGTTTGACTATCTAAAAATATTTTTGAAAAATAGAAATCTGTGGATGTTTTCCTAAAAACTTAGAGTAAAATTGTGTTTGAGTCATATCCAAGAAATGTTTTATATGTGGTTCATGTTACAAGAACCGCCTCTTATTTTCACAACATCTATTGCATTGGGTGAAAATCTTGTATTGTCTTTCCTAAATTGAGCAAGTAACTCTTTGAGAGCAATGGCTATAGCCTTGTCTTTGTAGAAGTCTCCCAAAGAATACACAAATCTCTTTGGTATTAGGTTCATTAAGTATTTTAATTGATTTCATTAATTTTTTTTCTATTTATATTAATTATTTGGCTTGTTTTTTAAATCCTTCATTTTTTGCTTGTTTGGCCACTTACTACACACGTTGTAAGCATACATCGAGCAACATTATACAAGATGATTAGAGAAACTATAACCAGTGATGTTATAGTGGCTATAATAGGAGTTATGGATTTAGTAATGATGTGGCATCATCACTTAGGCTATATAAGTGAGAGAGGACTCAAGATACTACTTGACAAAAAATTCTTCTAGGTTTAAAAACTCTTAATCTCAGATTTTGTGAACATGTATTTTTGGGAAGTAAAATAGAATTAGGTTTTCTAAATTTAATACTATAAGTTCAAATTTATTACAATTATTGCATGATGATTATTTTAGACTTATACCATTGGTTTATTTAGGGAAGGCACAACATTTAGTGAATTTTATTAATGATCACTCTTTTAAATCTTGGGTGTTTCTTGTTAAGAATAATTCATATGCTTTTGAATATTTTAAGAGACTAAAAGACCTTGTAGAAATCCAAAAAGGTAAGAGAATTATCTCAGGATTGATAATAGGGGAGAGTTTTACTCAAAGGAGTCTAATAATTTTTGTAGTGAACATGGAATATCAAGGTAGAAAATAGTCCTTAATAAACCTTATAAAAATCAGGTAGTATAGAGGATGAATCAAACCATTATGGATCAATTTAGGTGTATACTCAACATTTCTAGTTTGGAAAAGGAATTTTTGGGTGAGGTTGTAAGTACAACTATTCACCTTATTAATAGGTCACCTACTACAACCCTAAACAAAAATATTCTTGAAGAGGTATAGATAGGTAAACCTATTGATTACACTTATTTGGTCACTTTTAGTTATAATGCTTATTCCCATGTCATAAAACAAAAAAGGTCCAAGGTGGACATAAAGTCTAAAATGTGCATTTTTCTTGGCTATGGTGAAGGAACAAAGGGGTATAGGCTATGGAATACTGCTACCTGTAAGCTTATCATTAGTCAAGATGTGGATTTTAATGAAAAGTCCATGCATAAAGTTTAAAAAAAAAATAGTACAACTACTATACCTATTGAAGTATTAGAAGAGGAAGAGGATGTTGTAGAAAATGGTGAAAATAAATAACTAGAACAATATCATATCATGCATAAAAAAATAAAAATATCATCCCCAAGGTGATACATCACATTGGGTGAGGACAAACACAAGAATATCCAAACCACCCCAAAGGCATATTCTTAATGCACATTTAAATTTTACATTAGTTATTACTAATGGTAATCCCAAATCATTTTAGGAAGCTTGTGAGGCTGAAGATGCAAACAAATGGAGAAATGCCATGGAGGATGAAATGGAGGCTCTAATTAAAAATAACACATGGTTACTGGTAAAATTACCTATAAGTCTCAATGTCATAGGTAATTAGTGGGTTTATAAGCTGAAAAAGGATATGGATGATGTGGTTGAGTGATATAGGGATTGGTTGGTAGTGAAGAGGTATAGAAATCAAGTATAGATTTTGAAGAGATATTTTAATTAGTTATACATTTGGCTAAGGTTCAATTTTGTATGGCTTTGGATGTTTCACTTGACCTTGAATTTGAGTAACTTGATGTGAAAGAATTTTTTTTACATGGTGATCTTAATGAGGAGAAATATATGAAAAAATGGAAGGTTTTATGATAAAAGCCAAGGAGAATCTAGTATGCAGGTTAAAAAATCATTGTATGATCTAAAAAAGGCACCAAGATGTTAATACAAGTAGTTTTATTCCTTCATGATGATTTTTGGATTCAACATATGTGAAGCTAATCATTTTTCCTACTTCAAAAGATATGATGATGAATATTTTATTATTTTGTTGTTATATGTTGATGACGTGTTGGTTATAGGTCCTAACATGGATAAAATTGTCAAACTTAAAGCTCTGCTAGTTAAGACATTTGAAGTAAAGGATTTAAGTGATATAAATTATATTATTTGGATGAGGATAAAAAGAGACAAGAAGAGAAAGAAAATATGGATTAAAAAAAAGACATATGTGGAGAAGGTTTTATAGCATTTCAACATGAAAAATGCTAAGCCAGTTAAGACCCCATTTATTACACACATGAAGTTATCTTTAGAGTATATCCTTAATAATGAAGTAGAGAAGGCACACATGTATCATATACCATACTCATTAGTATTAGGTAGCCTTAATCTTGCCATGGTGTGCACTAGATTGAACATTACCCAAGTAGTGGAGTAGTTAGTTGGTTCATGGCAAATCTTGGTTGTGATCATTAAATTTATGTGAAGTAGATCCTTTGCTATTTTAGGGGAACTTAAAATGGTGTTATTTATTATAGTTTGATAGATATTTAAGTGAAAATATTTATAAATTTAGATTTTGGTGGTGATATGGATAGCCCCAAATATGCTATAGGGTGCTTATTCACTCTTGTAGGTGGTGAAACCAAGTAGATATCAAAAATGTAGTTAGTAGTGGCATTATCAACTATAGAGGTAGAATATATGGAAAAAATACAAGATTTTAATGAAGTAATATGTGTGTGTGTGTGTGTGTGTGTGTGTGTGTGTGTGTGTGTGTGTGTGTGTGTGTGTGTCTATATATATATATATATATATATATATATATATAGATTACTATGAGAGCTACAAGCTAAGAATATTAATATTACTTTGCATTGCAATAGTCAATGTGCCTTGCACCTATCAAGAAACCCAACATTTCATGCAAGGACACAACATATAGGCATGCAATATCATTTTGTGCATGATGTATTGGAATCAAGACAAGTCTTATTGAATAAAATCCATATCGATAACAATTTTATAAATATATTGACAAATCTAATTTGATGAGAAGTTTAACTAGTGCATAACTTCTCTGGGATTGCTTATAACTTGATGATAAGCAACATGGGTAGTGGTCTCTTTGGTATAAAGGTTAGCAATAAAAGATAAAATTAACTTCAAGTGGGAGAATGTCAGGAGATGAAGTTAATATTTATATCTTTAGAATTATGGTAAGGTAAATGTCAATCCCATGTCTAATAATTTTTACCATCCCTAAAATTTTACGACCATATGACACAATATGATGTTAGATGATGCTTCTAGATTAAATGATGTATTATGATGCTTCTTGAAGTCATACACAATTATTTATGGATCCTTATTTGGCCTTTATAAAATAACCATCAACCTTTGAGGTTAGACATATTATTATAATTTTGATTTTTATATCAATAAAGTATGATAAAGAGATATTTTTACCTATCATTTTTCCGTAGTATATATCTAGGGTTTCTAGGTAAATCTAGTGTGTATTTGATGTTATTTTTTTTATCTTGTTTCATTGATGTATCATATTTATTTCATGATTTTGGAAATTTAATTAGATAAAAGATTCAAAATATTCCTTTGTATAAACACATCAAGGCTTTTCCACTTACATCTAGCAATCACTTGGCATACATAGAGCAAAAGAACACTATTTATTCCAATTCTAATTCTAAGTCATTGTAATAGTCATAGGTTAAGTTTTAATATCTTTTATTATAGGTCAAGGGAATATATTATCAATAATTTTAAGCAATCCTATAGTTATAGTCATATAGTTACATAATTACAGATCACACAATCACTCTAGGAGGGAAAACTACATTGGCCTGAGGCCCATTTGGGCTATGTATGTAGTTCTTAGTCATAAGGGGTTTTTGAGGCCATCTTGACTATTCCCTCAAACCTATTCCCCACTTTTGGAATTTGATTTATATTGTGTTTATTTTGTAGGACTTATGGTTTATATTTTTTTAGGTCTTATATGTGGTGAAATGAGCTACAAAATTAATCAATAAACCCTCATAGATTGTTTCACATTCCAAGATCAAAACATTAGGCACATAGTCAACTAGGATATATCCATAGTCATAAAATAAGGCTATAATGTGCCCCTCTCTGCCTACTATGGTCTTATCCTAACAAACTATGAATTACTATTTTATAACATGACATTATTTATAGGTTTTTTACATAGTTTATATTCACAATCAACCTGCATAGCATAAATATCTTGGTTTGAGGAAACACTCTAACTCTTGTCCAATTTACTATGTTTATAAAGTTTCTAATTTCTATGAATTTTGTATTTTTTTTGGAATTTAATATATTCTACCTCATGTCTATTTTCAATAGCTTAGATCCCTTAATTAGATTAACTCTAATAAAAAATTAAAAAATATGGATGGTGTAAACTATTTTACTCATTTTATGCTCCATTGATGTTGTTACTCTTTTACATGATATGATAGTTTTTGCTTGTCTATTACATGTGGACCTATTTGTAACATATTCATGTCCCTTGAGTGTGGCCCTTGGTCTAGTTTGATGTGACATCTTCCTTATCCTTTATTTGAAACATATTTTTATCCTTTATCTGTGTCCTTTGGCTTTGTTTATTGTGACATCTTCATGTCCCTTTTATGTATCCCTTGGTATTATGTGTAACATTAACACCTAAGATTATTTCACTTCTTGGCCTTGCTAACATCGAGTGATGTTATGATTCATATCATGCACTTTTACTATGTAGTCTTATTAAGTGATCCTATTATTATGTGATTCATTGATACATCTATCTAGACATGATACTTATATTCCCTATATTACATATGTTACATACATGTCTTGATTGACATATACATTATTATTATGACATAAACCTCACATGTTCATATGATTATACATAACGTTATCTTTTTACATTAACATGATACAATTAAATCTTATTTTTTGATGATTGATTTACATGACACACCCCTCATGTCAGAAGGGGGAACTACATTGAGCTTGTCATAAGTCACAAGCCTCCATGAGTAAAACATCAAATAAGAGTATATATTTTAGATATTTAGAATGGCTTAGATATTAGATGGTTTGTTACATGATTGATATTGACACATAAGTATAGATAATGGGGGCATATGCACTTAGTACATTTTCATATACATTAGTACATTTTCATATACACTTAGGTGAATATGCCTATGAATATACATAAAATCTATAATAACATGAATTAAAATTTTCCACATACACATACATTTTAGATATAATTTCTTATAATAAACATATAAATGCATAGCATTTTATATCAATTGGTATAGATTCAAAAAGCATGATATGGGTTCATGCATATATACACACTTTTATATTCAAGAGGCATGATACTAGTTCATGCACATATGCAACAACATAGTTTATATTTAAGTGAAAAATACTTGTCACTATGATTCCCACTTATCAAATATGTGGTCATAATGAGGGCATAAACAATTTTCATTCTCTTTTGATCATGTATTTTATTCTACATTAAGAAAACTTGAGTGATACTATACAATCAAACCTATGTGTCATGATGGAGGCATGAACATAATTCACTCCCTTTTGAAAATTCATTTTATTTTACATTGTGTGAATTTGAGTGAATTAGATTGAAACTATACAATTGAATCTATAAACCATATATAATGGTTAATTCAATTTTTTTAGTGAATCAATTAGGTGGTTCCCTCTTTCTTACCTACTTAGTTATTTATGTTAGTACACCATGGACTTATCCACACATTCATTAGGGTTTGGGAATGTTGCCTTCCCAACCCAAGGGACTACAAAATTACACAAATTTTGGGCACAAGCAACCCAACCTCCATGTGCTTCAACAAGGAAGCACAAGTTTCTCAAATGCTTCAACAAGGAGGCATAATTTCCAAAACATTTCAAGGGAAACATGGTTCTCACCAACACACATATGTACTTTATTTCTTTTTTATAAAATTAAAAAAAAAAGTTAAAATTAAAATTATAAATTTATGGACATTTAATACACATGATTGCATGTTTTACGATTGAACCTGCATAATTGGAGCTTCATACTAGATATAAAATGTGATATACAAACTCATGTATATCTATTCATTTTAATCTATAAATTACTTTACTAAAATAAAATAGGGTCATTTATAAGTACTAAAATATGGTATTAAGTACTTGATAATGATGAAATTGACACACATTTACCATGAATAACTTGAGAACACACACATAGTCTTAGCTCACCATTCTCTCATACCTACATGATACCTTATGAGTTTTACCATTCTATTCTACCATTACACACCTATAGGAAACTCAATAACTGTAGTCATATAAAATGCAAAAATTGGTAAGTTGAGCATGGATAATGACACCCAACCCATAGGTCCCTTTTGCTTACTCTCATGACATTCATAGGCTTATTTTCACTGATTACCAGTCATCTATAGTCTTCCAAACCTAGTCCTAGCTAATTTAAGACCCTCTTTTCATGAATAATCCATCCCCCTAGGTCCTATTTGCCTAGAAAAATAGTGCCACACTAGGATAATAGCACCAATGCCACTCCCACCTACTTTAGGTGCTGTTGTCCAAGCTCATTTTTGGCCCCAATGATCAATTCTTTCTAGTTTTCCATCCTTATTCTTGTTGGCCTAACATGATCAAATTCAATCCATGACCAATAGATCCCTATAAAATCCCATTAAAATATCATTTGGAAAGGGTTGGAAAATATTATCAAGCAAGAATACAAGTGAAACTGCTCAAGAAATCTTACCTATTCTCTACATACAAACATCTAGCATAGTCCTAAGCACATTTAAATATTCACACTAGTCCTTACTAACCTCAATGACATATAGTTTAGCATTTCTTACATTCTCATATCGCAATTGCATCAAGCACTTTCAAAGGGAGAACTACATAGGGCTTGATCCCTCTTAAAAGTATTGGTATGTAGTCAAAATTCCCACACATAAGGTGTGAAGAACGTCCAATGCATATTACACACACTAACCCATTTTCCCTATTTTCTAAAGGTTTATTCAAGTACATTAAAGGTATAAAAGTGAATAAAATCATATCTATAGGGATCAATACAAATAGTGAGGCTTCAAAAATTTAGAGACAATGTCACATAGACCTACCAAACAAAACTCAAAAAGCTTATATCCTCATGATAAAAACATCAAACAAAGACTACAATGTTGGTGCCACTCCTATCCACTTTCAATGATCCTATCCCATTAGAAACCAAAAGCTAAGATCTTGTTTGTGACAGTGTCCTAGGCTTGCACAATGAATATCAGATCATGTCTCAATCAAATCAACCCAATTTAAGATACTTATTTTTTCCCCTCTTATTACTATTTTTAGAAAATCTCTAATTAAAAATAAATTTCATAAATCAATAGATTATTTATTGAATATTATTTACTGATTTATCAATCTAGACCCTTTAACTAAGTTAGGAATAAAACCTCAATATTCCCAAAATTGTTAAATCACTTGGTGAACCTAACTTACTTCATTTGTGCACAAAAACCCTAAGGTAAAATTCCTATTTATTTTTCTTATAAAGTCATGAATTTTTCCCTGAATATCTAAATGAAAAATTTATTTCAAATTTTAAAATTTAGTAGTAAATTTTAAAATAATTTTCTTTCAAACCCTAGTTTTAGATTAAGGTAAAAGCAAGTTTTGAAGGGACCCCAAAACCCTTTAATAGAAACAAAAAAGATAAAACATTAACAGCCACCAAGAAAGATAGTCCTAAAACCTACTAAAGAATAACATCAAAATTAGGTTTTATAAGGACCTAAAACCACAAGCATATTCCAATAAAAGTACCCAAGTTATACAAAGACCTAGAACCTCAAATAAAGTTTAAGACCAAGAACCAAGAAACAGGAACAAAAATAAGAACCAGTTACAACAACCAGCAATAAGAACCTAAACAGGAACAAAACCAACAAAGAAGACCCTAGGCTTCTATTGCAATTCCATGATCATCTTGACAGCCTCCTTTCCAATCGTAGCAATTTCCTAGATGAAGTTAGTAGTCAAAGTTGCAGCATCTTACAATGCTTTATTCCTCAAACTCTACCTTGTCCTCTTAATTGGACCCTCCAAGGATATTATTTCTTCATTTTCTCTTTTACCAAGGCTAGCTGCAGCAACACACATGCTTGATGTTACCTGCTCCATCTTTGTTCTAATTTCCTTGATGAGCATTCTAAGATTATTCTCATAATCTTTAAGTTTTTTTGGGATATCTCTCATTTGCACCTCCAAATGGTTGATTATGGTCTGATCAACATCCTGATTGTGTTTCATTGTTTCCACTTTCTTCTTCAGCCCCATTATTTCATTATAGATCCAAGAATCAACTTGGAGAATAGAGTCAGCTTTGAACTTGGTAGAATGTAGGAAGGAAAGCTTGGTTTCCCTCTATAGAGATTCACAAGTGTCTTCAGTAGTCTCATGTGGAGGGGAGTCAACCTTTTATATTTGTTCCTTCCTATCCATCCGTTCCTCCTCTTTAGTCTCAACAGGATCTTCATGCTGAATAGGATCCTCCTTTTCTTGTTCCCCAGTCTATACTAGGTCCCAATATTTTTCCAGTAATTTTACAATAACTTTATGAATTTTTAATAGCATATTAAAATTAGAAAATACATTCAATTTTCAAAATTCAATAGTAATTTCTTTTTTTTCTCAAAACCCTAGTTACACATACTGGGTCCTATTCAATCAATCATTTTCCAATAATTTTTTAAAATTTTAGTTGCATATTTTACTCATAAATTCAATTTTAATTTCAAAATTTTATAATAATTATTCGAATAATTAATCTTTAAAACACTATTTACCCATACTAGTAACTATTGCTTCTTGAGATACCACCTTACATGTTTGTGAATTTTGTATCCTTTTTATGCATATTCTAGTTCTTTGTTTAGATTATATTCATTTAATATTTTATACTATTATCTAATTTGTTTTCCTTATGCCACCCAATTTATTTGTATCTCTTCCTTCAAGATGAAGTGCAATACTTAGTGGTAACCCTCCTGAATTCACCCAGATTCATTCAAGCCAACCATATACCATGGATAAACAACTAACTCAAGTTATTGTTATAGATTCTACACATCCAGATTACACTAATTTCAATGAGGATATTTTTGATAATGAGAAGTTTTAGAATAATAATAATGGTGATACAAATACTTGTATTCATGATCCACCACATCAGATGCTTGATCAATATCCATCAATTATTAATAATGAAGTTGTCTTTGACAAAGATTTGATCTTATAAAGTTTTCAAGAAAGACCCCAAGATCAGCCCCATGATCTTACTCTTATTTTAAAATCTATCATGGAAATTAAAAAGGCTAAACAAGTTGAGTTTTCCATTCCTATAGAGCAACTAGTTTTAAATAACACTACAGGGGAAACTATGTCTCAACAACCCCTATAGCAAGCCACCCTGCCTCTATGCCACTAATTACAACTATTACATCCCTATCTCCTGATGTAGTATCCCTTGTGAAAGAGATAATATCTCTTCAACCCAAGGTGCTACATAATGAGAAAGGTACCACTAGACCTACATAGGCTTTGGATTCTTTTGCTCTTTTACATACACCATTGGCATGTAAAATTGATTCTACACCCTTGTCACAAGGTTTTGTTAAAACCAAGCTTACTTTATATGATGGTAAGTGTGATATAGAGATACATTTGAGAGATTTTCACACAACATTCTTGTACTATATACCCAATGACTAGATACTTACCAAGTTATTTCCATGAAGCCTAAAGGATTATGCTTTACAATGGTTCTATATTCTACCAAATCAATCAATTAATACATTCAATCCTTTAGCTGACATGTTCTTAGCTCACTTTAGCATCAAAATTGGTGATAAGGTTTCATATGCTCAAGTTTAACAACAAAAACAAATGTCAAATGAGCATCTCATAGCTTATGTTCTTTGATATAAGACTATCTTGGTTAAGATGACTAGCCCCATGGCTAATCAAGAGTTATAGGATATCTTCAAATAGAGTCTTCTACCAGATTTTCATGAATCAATTATGTTCAAAATGTTCTCTTCCTTCAATTAAATTGTGTCACATAGTAAAGGAAAGAGAATCCAATTTAATTTCAATGGGAAAACTCAAGTACACAAGTATCTCATACACAAAAAATAAGACTAACAACAAAGTCCCATACAAAGTAAAGGTCAATGATAACAAGACTCATAATCAACCTATAGTTAATGTAGCCTTAGATTCCCCTTAGTGAGTGGTTTTATCAGCACCTCCTCAATGAACCTTCACCAATCTGCCAATTTCTCTAGCCTAAGTTTTATAACAACTATTAGATTGTAACATCATATCTCTCCCTCCTATTTGGGAATTTGACCCAATAAAACCTCTTCCATTGGGACATAATTAGCATGCATTTTGTGAGTTTCATAAGGCACTAGGCCATACAAAAAATAGAGGCATCATTTTGAGACACAAAATATAGGATTTAATAGATGGCAATCATATTGATCTTGGCACTTCAGTTGAGCCTCCTCAGGCAAAGAAACATAGGATAAAGCATTGGAAATATTTTTAGATCATTTTACACAACATTAAAAATATGAGTTAGGGGACACATCAGGGGTTCACCATGCATATCCTACACATCCACCACTAGATACAAACATGGCACCTTTAATTGAGACACATACTTTGAGTAACATGATTGGTGTATACAATTCTAGAGTTCTAGCTAGACCTTGCATCTCCTTCTCAAAGAAAGAGATCATTAAAGATGATTTATATTATTATGCACTCTTTATCAGATCTTACATTCATAATAATCTTATTCATAGTGTTCTCATAGACAATATATATAGTGTGAACATGTGCACTATGATATTATTGTAACATTTTAGGATACTTAGATTAGGATATTACTATGATAGACACAATTATAAACAAATTTAGTGGGAATATATAGAGTTCATTGGGTGAGATTTTACTTCCTCTATAGGTTGGTCCAACACATGTGGCAACACCATTCCCTATAGTTCCTAGTGTAGGATTTTTTGATATGTTACTTGGTTGACCATGGATTCAAAAACTTCATGCAATACCTTCTATAGTTCATAGATGCATGAAATTCATTCATGCCAATAAAGTTATTATAGTTGGAAAATTTATATATGAGTTACCACTCTCCACTTTAGAGCCATATTCTACAATATAGTCACCATTTCTAGTTTAGATTCAAGTTATAATTTCTCCACCAGTTATAGTTTCTCCACCAATACAGAGAGTTCATCCATATCCATAGTTTCAAGATTCTAGATAGATTATATTTATAATGTTCACACTTAAGGAATTATCATTGAGATCTCATGCATCTACACATAGAAAATAATTTTAGAGAGCTTCTCCTACTACCATATGGGTCCCTAAGAGCCCTATAATTGAATCCACTTCTTAGAGTTCTAGGGGGGCCCACACTCAATTTATACTTCAGACTTTTAGAGCATTTATAATATATAAAAATTTCATAACCATAATCTCAACATTTCCATCATGATTCATGATCACGCATGATTCCTCTCCTTGATACAGGACACCATAATAGAGAGTCTCCCATGAGACTCATCCATTAGTATCATCTTTTCCTAGCTTATGTATACATAGTTTCTTATGCTTGATTGTACATAACTTATATAAAAAATACCAAAAACAATACACAATTTCAAAATACAAAAATAGTTAGATATGTCAAAACACTAGAAACATTTCAATTCTATGCATCATTCATGATTTACACTTCTACTGTAATGTTAGACTTACATTTGTTGTTCTATACTTATTGTTTGTCAATTTATCTATATTACCATGCTTCACTTGATATTTTTTGAGTGTGTGTAGTGACTTAAATCACCTTGATTACTTCACTTTACCCATTGAGGGGGCATCCTACTCCTGCATGTGAGATATGCATCGATATACATAGCCACTAGGGGCATCCTCTACATGAATACACCATATAGGTTATGTTATTCCTGCACAACACACTCTAGTTATCATATTGATATACATTATTTACTAGCTTACATAGATTATTCTATCAACACTCACTAGTATTCAGCACTTGTATATATCTTTACATATACCTAGTCTTTTACTTGATGTATTGCATACATTCATTTTTTGCATTGATTAGTTAGATGCATTTGTAATTCCAATTTCTTACATGATTTATTTTCTTTCTTAGCATTAGCTTGATGTGATTGCATTTATTAGTTCCTATTTGTCTCTTGTATGAGCCTTAGGATGTTATCTCTTAATAAAAAGCATGCTATATCTTGAGATATCTTGCCGATTATCATTACTATATCATATATTTTTGTAGCATAACATACTTGCAAGGATGTTTCTTCTAAGGGTAGTCATTGTAGGGTCATCATTCCTACCCTCATAAGAGGGTTAAAAAATAAGGGTTTTGTCATAGAGATTAGAGCTCCTAACAGTCAACACAACAACATTCAAAACACCCAAAACAACAACCATACATCAAACTAGTTATAATAGACCAAGAAAATAGTCAATAATCTAGAATAGTCATTAGATTTGGCCTAAGAAAACAACACTGAGACAAGACTATAGTGCCATTGGTGTTACTATCCATTTTTAGTGCTCCTATTCAAATAGAAAATAACCAAATTTTATAGAAATATATAGAAAGGTAAGTTTAGTTATAGTTTTATTAGCTATAATTTAGACTAGAAGTAGTAGTTTCAATATAGTTTTCTCAAATAATCTAGATATAGGGGGAATCATGCATAACATGAAGGCTCTTACTTCAAATTTTAGATAGGGTAGTTGATACAACTTCTAGATCAAAATCCATGTTTTAGACACTAGTGATTGGGGGTAATGTGCATGGTACATTTTGTTTCTTTCTTTATAAGTTTAACATTACCCAAACATTCTCAGTAGTTGCATTCCTTACTCCACCTATAGGTGGTTGGCACCATTTTAGTTTGGCTTTTGAACAAGCCCAAATTATAAGTTCTTAAATAGCTTCCACATAATCTAGATTCTCAGTTTTGGAGTGGCTTTCATATAAACCTAATATCCATCTTTTAGTGGCCAAGAGTGGCCTAGTGTTCAACATACATTCATATATCCATTCCAACATTTTCATATCATATTACATTTAAGGACTTCAATAGACATCTCGTATGACACACATTTCTTATTGGTATCAATTTAAAATTTCACTTCATGAGGCAATGATGGATCCAAAGGACTAGCTATTATTTGTATTCTTGATCCACTTATTTAGAGGGATTAAACACATATTCCAAACATCAATCAACACATGTATGACCATATAGCTTCACTTAGTGGGTGATGATGGAGCCAAAGGGCTAGCTTTGACATTATTGAGCCAATTGTATGGAATTAAGAACTAAAATCCGTTCATGATATTACTCTTGGTAAAACACACATCCAACATTACTCAGCATCACTCAACATCACAACATGTTTTGTATTAGTTCATATACCCAGTGAGGTGTATTGATTCCTTTCTCTTCCTTTCTCTCTTACCCAACTTTTATACATTCTTATTTTAAATATAGTATATCTAGTAAGAACTAATCTACTCTTTGTTTTCACTTAAAAATTTACACTCTACACTATGCTCTCTCTATGCACACCTAACATCACATAGCTTCATGTGCTTCATGCTTACATGTAAGTTTAGGTACATTTTCTATTTTTCCTTTATCCTAGTATTTTGATTTGATGCATCACTAGAATAAAGAGGGGGAAATGTAGTCATATAAAATGCAAAAATTGGTAACTTGAGCATGGATATGTCATAGGTCCCTCTTTCTTGATCTCATGACCCTCATAGGCTTGTTTTCACTAATTCCCAATCATTTATAGTCTTATGAACTTGATCTTAGCTAAGTTAGGACCCTCTTTTAATGACCAATCCATCCCCTAGGTCCCATCTACTTAGGACAATAGCACCAAACTAAGATAATAGCACCATTGCCACTCATATCCACTTTCAACACTATTGTCCAAGTTCATTTCTAGTCCCAAGGGTCAATTCCTTTCAATTTTCCATCCTTATCCTTATCAGCCTAATGAGACAAAATTCAATCCATGAATAATAGATCCATATAAAATCCCATTTAAAGATCATTTAGAAATGGTTGGTAAATATTATCTAGTAAGCAAGAATACAAGTGAAACCACTCGGTCAATCTTTCTTATTCTTTGCATACAACCATCCAGTACAGTCCTAAACACATCTAAATCTCTTCAATAGTCCCTAGCCACCTTAAGAACATCTAATCTAATTTATAATTTTTTAATTATCATATCACAATTTCACCAAGCACTTTTAAAGGGAGAACTACATATGGATTAATCCCTCTTCAGAATACTGGTATGTAGGTAGTGTGCCCACACATGGGGTGTGAAGCACGTCAAGTGAATATTAAACTCACTAACCCCTTTTTCCCTATTTTCCAAAGTTTTATTCAAGTAAATTTAAGGCATAAAATCAAATAAAATTAGCTCTATGAGGAGCACTACTGATAGTGAGGCTTCATAAATTTAGAGACAATGTCACATAAACCTACTGAACAAAATCCATTAAGTTTAGATTCTTAGGACAATAATGATGAAAAATTAATACAACACTAATTCCACTCCTATCCACTTTTTCTCCTCTTATCCATTTATAAAATGAAAGCTGGGATCTTATTTGTGATAGTGTCCTAGGATTGCATAGTGAATATCAGATCCTATCTCAGTCAGATTAGCCTAGTTTAAGCTAAGTCTTATTTTCTCCCTCTTATTACAATTTAAAAAAAAACTGTAATCAAAATCAAATTTCACAAATCAATAGCTTATTTATTTAATATTATTTATTGATTTATCAATTTAGACCCTTTAACTAAGTTAGGAATAAAACCTCAATATTCCCAAAATTGTTAAGTCAATGACTATTTTAAACTTGCTTAATATCCTACACATGTATTTCTTTAGTCCAACTTTAAATAGGTCAATTTTGGTGAATATCACTAGTACATACTGATATATTCTAGTGGAAACTAACCCTCTCCTAGCCATATATAATTTTTAAAATAAAACTTTTCCTTAGGGTTGGCCAATTTCCTTATCATGTTGTTTGTGTGATAGATTACCCAATTAGACTCATATATAAAATAAAGGTATAATTCAAAAGAGACTTGATATTTATTTGGTACACATAAATACAATATTTTTCATTGAGAAAATATACCCTATTCTTCCCAAATTGTGAATCTATCACTAAGATAAGTCATAAGCCAAGTTTAAATCACACTAAGGCCAAGTCAAAGCAAACATTATCAAGGATCAAAGATAAATAATTAGTTACATACATATATCTAATGAAAATAATTTCAAAATAAAAATAGGTGGGAAAAATATGTGTGGCTTGATTTTCCTCCTTGAAAAATCATATACATGGGTAGTGGTCAATCATCAAATAGGGGTGATTACGGTTAATTAAACTATTAAATGTTTTTGATTTTTTAGGTTTCTAACCCTCACTAGCACACCTAGGGTTTCAAGGTGAAGGAGGATGATTTATAACATTGTGCACCTCATAAAGGTTTAGGATAACACATACAAAGCATAAAAATATAGAATAATGTGACCACATGGTCATAGTACCTCATTCCCCATAGTTAATATCAACTAGTAATACTGATTTGGATTCAATAGAATTGACCCTGCATAGATAAAAGTATAGTTATTGATATGGATGAATGACTTACTTGATTTTATCTAATATATAGAATATAGTCACATTCAAATATAAAATTTAAGTATGAATCCCTCTATTATTCTTACTATATTTATCATATTCCACTTTTCAAATTATTATAATTATTTTAAGTATTTTACATTCACATGTATGTTTGAATGTTATATTTATCAATTTGACTTATTCTACTAGTTTGTATCATATTGGGATTTTAAAAATAAATTAGGGTAAAACATATGGGTGAACCCATATAAATATAGAATTGTACCAAAACCTAAGTTTTAATTAGCATTTCATCCTTTTAGGGTTCAATATTTGAGCCTTAGGGTTTTATTTTTAAACTTGATTTCTGGTTCTAATAATACACATTAATCATGACCATATTAAATAAACATTATTAGTTAACACAAGCCATGAAGGTATTATTTTTGTATGATTGTACATGGATAGTGTATCTTATTTGGAACAATTATGTAATAAAATGGGTCAAAAGGATCAAATATAAAAACACCAATAAGACTAAAATTACAAATAAACATTCCTAAGTATTTTTCTAATCCTATTATTACAACATCTAATTTGATTTGGTTTTCATTACCACTAGATGAAAAAGGGCAAGGATGAATCATTTTATTCCTCCTAATTTAATTAAAGGTTATACTATCTACCATCCAACTCCCATTATTTTCCCATGACTTATTTTGAATTTGAGGGTCCATCTTGTCAACACTAGATGAAGTAGGTTACCCCATAATGTGTGATAGAATGAAGGTTGTCAACATGTTCCCCATAAATCCTATCTACTTCTCATGAATAAAGATAATCAACCCAAATGGTATGACATCATTAATAAATTAAAACACACCCATGATAAGATTTTTATCTTGGATTCACTCAAGAAGTCAATGGTCTATAAGGATATCTTATACAAGGAATTACAAGAAACAACTCTCCCTAGTGATACAAAACCTAGAAAACTTACCTACATTATGAATACATTCATGGATAATAATAAATTCATTACTATTTACAAAGAATACTTACCTAATCAACACATAATAGTGAAGAATATACCATTATTCATTCAAGTTAAAGTGATAAACAACTTAGTCAAATGTGTGTTGGTATATAATTATTTTAGATTGAATATTTATAATGATACCTTATTAAAAATATGGGAGATTACCATGGATATCATTAAAAAATCATATCAAATCATAAAATTATGAAATAACACTTCACATCAAATAATTTGAACCATATCATTGGATGTGAGACTAGATCCCAAGATGGTACCTACTACTTTCCATGTTATGCCTAGGTTACATTACAGATTGAATTTGGGGTGACCATGGATACATGCTAGAGAATTAGTACTATAGACATTTAAAAAATGTATCAAATAGATGCATAACGACTATCCTTATTTACAACCAATAAATAATGACCCTTTCAAATATTTCAAGATGACCTAATATACTAATGAGGACCAATCAAAATTATAGATGTAATATCATAATATTATTTTTCCATTGCAAAAAAATTAAATATAGATTAGATACATACATATGATGTGGGTGAATCAATTAAATAAAAGGATAATGAACCAATCATAACATGCAAACCAATTATACAACATGAACCACAAGTTAATATAGAACAACCAATATGTATTCTCAATCTTCTTTTATTGGTGAATTCAAAATATCAAGATGGCATAGTCATAGATTATTATGATAATGATTATGAAGATACCAACATGGCAGATATGACAAATGTTAAAATATGTGACTTAAACATCAATTTTTCAAAGGAATACTATTCTTACACTCTATTTACACCTATTAGAGTTGGGGAATATCGAGATGACTCATATATAAAAAAGGGAAAAATTATAAATTTATATTTAGGCACATCCTTTTGGGATAAAATAAAGGATGTATATCATGAGTACATTCTACATGAAAATAATTGTTTTAATACTATTTCACACCAAGCATAGATAACACTGAAATCAAACATGACTTGGTAAAGAAGAAATCATACACTTCAATAGATAATGTGGAAATGGTATATGTCAAGGATAAAATACCATTATAAGTCACAAATTTTAAATATAAATCAAGAATAATATTTCAAATATTAGTTTATCATAATCTTATCACATTACCATCTACTTGGCATCAAACTATGGGACATCTTTCACATCGAGAAGGCAAATCATATTATAATTATCATAGAATCATGAGACATGACATAGATCATTGTGAGGTATTAAAAAATTAGCTTCAAAGATACAAGTATTATCAAGGGATAAAAACATCAACAAAAACCACTTTCATCAAGCTCTACAAAGACATCATATACAATAATAATGACTAAAAAATGACCTTGAAAAGAAGGTTTGACTATTAAAGTATACATGGAAGGTGGATATTATAAAAATATTCATATTGATATCCAAAAATAGGAATTCATATGCAATGTTAGAGGTTTATGATAGTTGTGACATGACATAAAGGAATTATAACATAACCCACTTAGTAATAACACCTTGGATATATCATTTTACCAATAGGTTATGGGCACAAATTGGTTGATACACATATGGGGCATGCCTCCTACTTATGGGGTACCTTTCACATTGGGGAAATAATGGTTACAATAAATTCAAGATACACTAAATTTAACCAATCAGTATCTCAGCTTCCAACATGTATGAAGAGTGATCATAATTCAACATCATAGTGGTTATTACCATAAAGTAGTAGAATCTTCTAAGATGGGAGATAGTATAGAGAATGAACAATCAAAGACAATAGAATAAAAGGTAATTTGATTACATAATTTAAAGGATAACCCAAGATATATCAACTTCAGTCTTGATGAGGATGACTTAGTCACAAATTTATGAGCTCAAATTTCAAATATTCCAAAAATAAAATAAAATACAAATTAAATAATGTTATTACTAGATTACACTATTAATAATGAGAATGATGTGATTAATAGATCACACTATTTATATATGTTATTTATCACATGCCTGGTATATGGCATATTATTTTCATACACACATGTCATTTATGATATATGAGTGTGATGTAAGACATCGAAGTTACACATGAAAATAAAAATGTTGAAATTTCCTCTACTTAGTGGCTATGTAAATATTATGAGCATATTATTTCATAAGTTTCACTATTACATGTTATATCTTTATATTACCTTTCATACCAAGTTGAGATACCTAGATTCTTACACATGTCTTGCTAGTTACTCATATCTTACACAATACTACATGGATATACTATTATACTATGATGTGACATTGATATATATGGATGGTGTAGACTATTACCCTTGTTCTATGCTCCATTTATGTTTTTAGTCTCTTACATGATGGGTTATTTTGTGTTTGTTTATTATTTGTAGCCCTTTGATATTGATTTCAACATACTTGTGTCTATTGAGTGTGACCCTTGGCCTTATTTAATGTGACATATTTGAGCCCCTTGTTTATGATATATTTATGTCCCTTATTTTTTTTCCTTGTCCTTATTGGTTGTGACATATTTATGTCCCATGTATTTAGCACTTGGCCTTATGTGTGACACTATCATTTGAGTTTGTTGCGCTTCTTGAGATTTTTGACATTAAGTAATGCCATTATCTATATTATGCACTTTTACTATATAGTCTTATTAAATTATCCTTTTACTACATGATTAATAAAGACATCTATTTAGAAATGACACTTATATGCCCTGCATCTCATATTTTACAAACATGTCTTGATTGACATATACATTACTATGATGATATACTCTCCACATGTTCACATGACTATACATGATTTTATCTTTATACATGACACAATATAATTAACTCTTATTTTGAGATGATTGACATATAAGATATACCCCTCATCTCAAAAGGGGGTTATTATAGTGGGATTGTCATAGATAAATAAGACTCAATGAATAGGAAATAATATAAATGTATAGATTTTAGAGATTAAGAATCATTTAAACATTAGACGGTTTAATTAAATGACAAATATTAGCACATCATTACATATTATAGGGAGATATGCCATAAATATGCACTCATTTTATAAAGAGTTGATCAATCATACAAATTTGGGTGCATATGCATTGAAATATGCATAGAGTTTATAGGAGCATGAATTATAGGTTCCCACATGCATATGGAATGCACATGTTATAAATTATTGAAAATAAAATATTTCCTAATATCCTCCTCACACAACAAGTTGCTAATAGAAAATTCATAAAATCCTCCTCTTTCCCAAGGAAAATTGAGTGAAATTAGGATAGTGTGAAAGAAAGATTTTATTCAAATCTAAGGCATGGGGGACAAGCTATTATAGGACCTTACACACTCCATACTACCTCTTCCACACTCCATTCCTTAACATAAAATTCCCAATGCCCATTTTAGGATTCATTCTCAACCACACATCTTGATATGAGATTGACAATCCAAATTCAAAGGAGAAATCTATTAATAAAAGGGGCCTCTCTCTCCTTCAACAAGTTTTTTTGTGTTAAAATTATGTAATCAAATATTTGATAGAGCTTCAACCATTTATTATAATTTCTCATCCAATCATGCATAATAAAATGGGAGATCTCATCCAAGTTACTTCATTACATTTACAAAGACCTCAAGCACTATATCCAAGCTAATCTAAACCTAAATTCTGGCAAGGAGACATCGATGAGGAAGGTATAATCATTTGATTTTGTCTTATATTTATTAATTTGTAACTTTATAGACCTTACCCAATTTGAGGACATGCACCTAGGATGTTATTTTTGTATCACTTTGGTTTTATTTTCATGCTAACAAGAAACTAACCTCCTTTTCAATCATGTTATCACATAGGGAACACTCAATTAGACTCGCACCCCACATTCCCATTTGAAATATTATACTATTCCTCTACTTTGGAAATTAACTCAAAATTAATCTAAATTTCACCTCTTTTTCTTCTCAATATATCAAATTTGTAATCCTATATTAGCAGCAAAGAATCTTTTCTAATTAATAGAATCATTGCTTATAAATAAAAATATTGACCTGATAATTCATGATATTGCTTATTCTCTATTTTGTGTGTGTTTGAATTGCATATCGACATAATCATAAATTGAAATGGTGAAATTAACCTATGAATAATCAAGATCGACCTGTATATTGGTGGACACACATTTATAAATTTATATCTATTTTTCTTATATTTCAACAAAATCATAGTTAGAATAATAGAATTGATAATATAAATAGTGAAATTGTTTTTATTTTCATTATGTATGTGTTTTTATTGAATTAGTTAAATCACACTATTTAATAGTTATATCACATTGCTTATCAGTAAAATCCCCCTATTAAAAAATAATATCATACTACTAATTGGCATAATCACTAGTTCTCTAATTGTTGTCTTTTGTCTACAGATTAGTGATATTGCATCTCAAATCAATAGATTCACCCTACTAAATAGCATAATCACCCTATGATAGTTTATTGATACCTAAATAGTCAACATTAAAAATTAATCTTACTTTTAAAAGACCAAAAATTTAAACACTAATCTATTTTCCACATGTTTTAATTGTCAAAGAAGGGTCTATGTAAAAAATAAACACATTTCACTTTGGTGCTTAAAAATAAACCAACATTTGAATTTGGTGTCATAAAACATATTTGTGTTTTAATTGATTGATTTTTTGTGTTATTTATTTGTTTATGGGTTTATTATTATGCATATTCTCTACCCTTGCATATTTTTGGAACCCTGGGTGGTCAAAATCACATAGGTTAATATTGCCTTTTTCTGAAGCAAAACTAGAGTATGCTATCATCTTACCCATTTGTGGGATATTGAGAATAAAAATAATGAACCTTACTTTTTATTTTATCTACATGAGGTGGAATTCATCACCATATATGAATCCTCATAGCATGATGACTATGCTTTCATCCCAAAATATACACACCAACCCCATATATTAGTAGGGGATATAAATCGAGGGTAGGTGTCATAAGAAATAATGAGATATGTTTTTTAAGTATAATCTATGAAAGTAAGGGGTTTATCCTTGAAACTAAGCTATCAAACATCACCCTCAAAGTTAAATTTATGGTATAACTTCACTGAGATATCATATATGAAGTGGTCATAAAGTGATTAAACCCTCTAGTGAATTTCCCATTATTTTTTTTCTTCCATAGACTTTTGATCCCCATATACCACAAGGTATATCATGAACCATATAGAAATCCTTTCTAAAATTTTGATTAATACCTTTTGGCCAAAAATAATTTATAGTGTGAGGGAAACCAACTTCCCCCAAGATCTCACTAGATACCGCCTAAAGTGAAGGTTAATAAATTAACTTATTCATGCTTCTTATGAGATAGATAGGTGGGATATAGTTACATTTAATACCCATTTTATCGCTAAGATAAGGCTTGTATTGTGTGTGTGTGTGTGTGTGTGTGTGTGTGTGTGTGTGTGTGTGTATATATGTGTGTGTGTGTATTGTTTCTTATTTATTGTGATATACTCATTTTGCATGTTATTTTTTACCTTATACATAAAACAGACCAAAATTATCCCATGTCCAAACTTTGTCATATCCAATTACAAATTTGAATGATAAACATTAATCTGCCCTATTTTCAAGTCATTCTATATTATCTTAACATCATGTTATTTTATTAAAATGTTATCCTATCTATATTTTACTATTATGCTACCCATTTGCAATCAAATCTAAAATTAGGTATGTTTTAAACCAAATCTAATTTTAAATCAAATACAAATCAATCTCACTTCCCAAATTAGTTAAATTGTCTAAAATCAATTCAACTCCTCCCAAGTCAAGCATTACAAGTCAACTAAAGTAAACCTTTTAAATATAGTCAAACTTTATAAATTTAACCTTCAAGTCAAATTAAAACTTCCTAAGTCAACTATTCCAAGTCAAAATTCTAAAATTCAAGTTCAAAATTAAATCAAAGTCAGTGGTAAAATTAAAGTCAAACATTAAACTAATGTCAAAGTAAACACAAATTAAAGTCAAACTTTCTAAGTTCAAAAGGCAAATGTCAAGTCATGTCAAAATCTAAAAATTCAACTTATTTAAGACAAACATTTAAGTCAATAAAAAACCAAGTCATAATATAAGTATTTTCAAAATCCAAGCTCAAACATTTTAAAATTTTAAAACTTGCTTTATAGACACATAAGATTTCTTGGTAAGCACTAGACATTCAAGCATTAAATTATAACTTTGATTGATCATAATTTATTGAATTTAAAATTTACATTTAAAAATTCAAATCAAACATTCCACTTTAGCTAAAGATCCCTCTAAAATAGCATCAAGATACAAATTGAATCAAGTACACTTTTTAAATCTAAAATTCAACTTAGAATTGATAAGTAAAAACTTTACATGCATTCTAATCAAATAAATTGAACATCCTATCATGATTCAAAATTAATATTACAAATTCTAACATGCCTAAGTACATGATAAGTAGGTCTTCATACAACCTTGATTTCGATGATGAATGGTCTTATAATTTTTTTTTTTAATATTTTTAAAATACAGAGAACCCAAAGGATGAGGTACATCAAACTTAATATGTGAACATGATACTAATAATAGAAGAAGTAAAAATATATGTTTGAATATAGAAAATACCCCTAGATATAACTTTTATTCAAGAACAAGATCTTATATAAAGGTCCAGTCAAAATCTGGAATCATCTATTAAAGGGAAAGGGAAACTTATATATCCCTCATAACACAACCAATTAATTAATATCCAAATCACAGAAAAATAGTTACATTTTATCTATTTTATCAATTCAATTAACAATCCCCCATTTGTGGATACAAATCCACCATTTTAAAAATAATAAGATCCATTAGACAATGCTCCTTCAAGCATAGATATATTATCCAATACTAAACAAACACCTCCAGTGGATCTAATATAGCAAGCTAGAAATAATCCATAATAAACATTCCCTAATCCACATCAAGTCCCTTATAATTCCAAACAAGTCCCTTCCAATTCTCAATAATTCTCTTCTACTTCCCAATAATTCCCTTTTGATTCCCAATAATCCCCTTCTAATTTCCAAGACATCCTTTCTAATAAACAACAAATTTAAATTATTCTATAATAACAAGTTACAAGCAAATAACAATAAATTGTAACCAATACACAGTGATAGGCTACAAATAATCCACCCCAATAGTATATTATACCAATTCCCAATAAGTCCCTTTCAATCAACAACATCAAGTTCCTATTATTCCATAACCTATCCCTTATAGTTAACAACAAATTCTTATTAATCTATAGTAAGTCCCATTCCAAAAATAAATCCATTTTGATTCATGACAAGTCCCTATTTATCAAAGACAAATTACTCCATAATGACAATACATTCCCCAAAGTCAAAAAAACATTTCTAATCAACTTATAAATAAAAGTCAACAATAAGTTCCCTATCAACAATAAAATATAAGTTATAAGGTGAAAAACCCTAATATCTCATCATAATGGGTACTCATTCCAATGTATTTTAATCTAAATTTGCCTATTTATATAATCCAAACCAATCCACCCTTATATAATCAACAACATACACCTCATATATACCAAAACACTCCCACTCTTTAATAATGGCAAGAGATAAAAGAGGTTGTTTTAGGACTCTAAGTAGGAAATCAAGGTAAAAAGTACAAGTTTGATGAGATATGCCCTTATCCATTTGATATGAGTTTCCTCTAATTACCTTTCCTAAATCACTTCGAGTTGCCCAAATTTGAAAATACAAGGGAAAAGGTGATCCTAGAGATCACCTAAAGGAATTATTTGTGACATGTCAATAGGTAGCCCATAATAATATTTATTTGTTTAACTTGTTCCCATGTAGCTTGGGTAGACAAACATTGGAGTGGTTTCTCTATCTACCAAAGGGATATGTTTGAACTTTTGATGACATATCTAAGAAATTTGTTAAACACTTGTCATATAACATAATGCATGAGTTAACCATGTTTGACTTATGTAATTCTAAACAATAGGGTAGGGAAAGTTTTTCTACTTACTTGTAATGATGGAGAAGTGTGGCCAACTAGTTTCCACATAACCTTATAGAACAACAATTAGCAAACATCTTCACTTCCAATCTTACTATAGAGGTAGCTCATAATCTGAGAATTCATTTTACCAACATGTTTTAAGAGATTATAGACAAGGGGGTGAAAATTGAAAAGACTCTTACTGATAAGGGCTTGGTTAATATTTATTCTTAGATTCAAGCACTAGATTAAGCCTCTACATAGGCACATGTAAGCACATTTGAGAAGCCAAATGTATTCAATAGAAATAATAATATTTTAGGCAATAAAGTAATTAATCCAAACTTGTGAAAATGGTGCAAATATCACCTATCCAAAATACTCCACCTACTCAATCCATTACATTTAAAATACCACCTCTACAAAGGAATCGATATTATAGAATAATTTTCACTAACCTTTGTGAGTCTATGGAGGAAGTATTCTAAAAAATGGTTTCAAAAAACATGGTCATTTGACCAAATATAAATCCTTTTGAGGAAGGCCAACTAAAGTCCACATGGTATAGAGATTATGGATATTTTGATTATCATCATGTTAAAATCCATGCAACATAAAAGTGTATGCAACTCAGACACTTTATCTAATTATTACTTGAGCACATCAAAATTGAGTTGGAAAATGCTACTTCTACTTCAAATCAATACATGAGTATATACAAAGACCCATTTTAAATAACAATGCCAATAGTCAGTGTTAACTAAATAATCAAAATAAAAATAAACATCCATTAAATACTTAAAATCAAAATCAAGGCTTGACTTAGAATTAGAATAATTGTAATCAAGGTTAAGATTCCCAAACCAACTAGATTGGCTATAATAATGTATCATATAACTATAACATTATTATGGGTCGTATTACTAGATAATTTATGGCCAATATTAAGATCAATCCCCATCCATCATATAAAATTAATCAATGTGTTTCACCTTCCATTCTAGGACCTCCCCCTTCACGTCCTCGTCACCCTCTTCTAACTCAAAATTTCATTATCATAACTTGACATCCATGAGTTACTATTACAAGTCCTACATCTCCTCCTTCCAATTCAAGTAATGCTCTTATGACTTAGAATTTCATTGTATGTCCATGGGTTACCATACAAGGTCCTTCATCACCTCCAAATAAAAATCTAATCTAAGGCCATTTGCCTTTAAATTTCAACCTATCTTCTTCCATTGAGAAGCAATATGATCTAGTGGAATAATTAAACAAGACATTGATGCAAATTATTATCCTAGATATTTTACATACATTTAAATTCCATAAATAAATATTATATGAGATTATGTGACTATCCAAGGTTCCAAATGATATCAATCCCACCCAATTACAATCACTCATGAGGAATTTATTCTTAGGTTAGCAAATCATATTTGACCAAAGTGACATGTCATCCCTTGGTCCTTTACATTATAACCCACTTTATATTGAAGAAGTCATTTCTTGTCATAATATCAAGAGGGTTCTCATAAAAAATGGTTTAGGTTTGAACCTTTCCTCATCCAAATTGGTCAAACATTTGGGGTGTACTTCAATAGATCTATAGCCAAAAACCATTACTAATAAGGTATATGACAACATAAAGATATGGTCACATGGTACCATTTGTTTGTCTATCCTTGTTAGGCATGTTATCAATGATACCCTTTTCCATGTCATAGATATTGAACTATAATAAAATATAATTCTTCCACATATAAAATCCATGAAGTATGCATAATACATTCTACATTACATCAATGCCCAAAATTCCCCCATTATGGAATGAAGGTTACTATTCTTGATGATTTACAACCATATGAATATTATAAACATTTGGAAATTGAATATGATCGATATAAATACTGTCTTAGAACCAAAAATGCACCCAAAAAGGATAAGAATATATATATTGAATCACCTAAGTCTAATAATGTTGACCCAAATAACCTTGCATCCACTTATAGTGCTTCACCTCTTTAAACTTCTTGCCATTTCAAGATTGAAGATAAGGTTCATGACATGTATAGCATCAAATATGCCTTCCATATTGAATAAATTTCCCAAGTCTCCTAAATCCCATAGTAGGCCCAGGATGGAGTGGCACAAATATGTTTATTATTGTCCAAAGGGACATCCTCTTTTTGTTAAAAGGGTTCATTGAATCAAGAACAAATCAATAGTTTTAGGGATTCCTAGATGTATAATGATGATTTCATCTCTTACTATCAACACACTGAATATCCCATTCTTGATAGAATCATGGCACATAAATATTATAAAGTAAATACTCAAGGTAATGGACACAAACTACCTGGGGGTGATCCCTCAGATCTCAAAAGTGACACAAATTTGTTGTCTATTGAAGATGATCTCAACAATGACATAGAATCCTACTATATTATCTATGATGAAATATATAAAATGAAACTCTTTGATAATTATTTAATCCTTACCATCATATCCACATCTAATTTCCATCTTACCCTTGATTATCCTAAATTAATTGATTAGGACAAACAAAATCACATTATACCATTATATGACTTCCAAAAAGAAGAAGTAATTTTAGAAGTTAAGGGCCTTAGGGATGGTTTACCAATTAGAGACCGTAAGAAAGGATTTTAAATTAAACTAGACCCTACTTCCTACTTTGGAGATTAGGCTAACTTCTTTGGTAAACAAAATAAAAAAGGTAATCAAACATTGAGGTTCACTAGTGAAAACCTCCCTAAGGAACTTTTAGACTAGGGTGAAAGTAAATATAAATGAGTCCCTTAGTGAAAACCTATTTTAGGCACCAAAGGAATGGAAGTTAATTCTCCTCCATAGGAAGCACATAGCCTCACAAATTCACACATTATATTTTATTTAGATATTATTCTAGAGGAACAAAATACATTTGAGTTGTTGGTTCAAGATTTTCTTCAAGCATTTATTAAATGGCCATTACCTTCCATGGGTGATTTTGATTATTCTTACATGGGTGAGCCTAAGGGTCCATAATTAGATGGAGAAGATCAATTCCCATTAGTACTAAGTATATTATAGGAGGTTCCACATTGCTTATGAAAGACACCACTATAGTAAACATTGGTACTAAAATTGATCCTCAAAATGTCAATATTGGTACACCCCTCACTACAGAGGAACATGAACTCATCATCATCATTATTAAGGAATTCATTGACATATTTTCATGTCTTTATGTCTATATGCTTAGGATAGATCCATCTTTGGTCATACACCATATTGTTGTGCACCCATATGCCAAGGCTATTATATACAAATTGTAGAAAGTGCATCTGCATATTACCATATTAGTTAAGAAGGAACTGGATAGATTATTAAGAGAAAGATTCATTAGACCAATTGAATATTTTTAATGGATTTATAATATCATTCTATTCAGTAAAAAAATAATTGGTATTCTCATATGCATGGATTTTAGAGACATCAATAAAGCATGTCCAAAGGATGATTTCCCATTATGTAACATGTACGTAATCTTCAACTCAGAAAAATGATATGAAATTTTATCCCTCATGTATGTGTTTTTAGGGTACAACCATATTAAAATAACACCATAAGATCAACATAAAATAATGTTCACCACTTTGTAGAGAATATTTTGTTATTAGGTTATGCCATGCAACTTAAAAAATGCATGTGCTACTTATCAACATGCAATGATTTTCATCTTCCATGACATGATTCATGATATTTTTTAATATTATGTTGATGATATTATAGGAATATCAAGAACACATGTAAGACACCCCATAGTTATATGAAGAATATTTGAGTGACTTTATGAAGATCAAGTGCACCTTAATCCAAATAAATGTGTGTTTGGTTGGATTCACTTTAGGGAAATTGTTAGGATTCATTTTATTCCACATATGTATCAAATTAAATCCTATAAAGGTTAATTAAATTAAATAATTTCCTCCCCCATTCAATTTAAAATAGTTGTGTAGCCTGAAATGAAAAATTTAGTCCATTCATAGATTTATTTCATAACTTGCTAATTGATGCCATCCTTTTACTCACCTCTTGAATAAGGAACTACCTTTCAATTAAATTATTGATTTTTTTTATTCACATGATATAAAAATTATGAGGTAGCCTATAATATTTTAGGATCTATTAATGAAGATTCACTTTAAGGCACATGTTAGGGTATTGTTTTTTTGTAAATAACCTATTGGTGAAATAATGGTGAGTGAAGTAGTTTTTTACCATGGATGGGTTGGATATGGATAAATATGAATCTAATTGAGATGGGTATACTAAAAATGGATCTAAACTAAGGTGGGTAGGACCAAAAAAACTCAAAAAGAGGGAAAGATAAGGTAGAAAAGGAGTCCTGTGGAACACACAAGATAAAACTTTTCTAAGCCAAAACTTGAACTAAAGGTTGGACAAGGAATCAAGGACTAATGTATAATGTAGGATATCATAGAACACAAAAAATAAAACATAGTTAAGAGTCAAAATTAATAATAATACAATAAACATAAGCACATATAATCAAAGGTTATTGCATTTATAAGATTGCATTAGCACATCTGCAAGGGGGATTATGACTAATATGCAAAAGGAATTCAAATTAGTAATAGATAAATATGAATAAATTCATTAAAAAAGATAATCAATATACAAATAGAAGACTAAGAATTTAAATGACATAACTTCTTACACAATCCACAAGTTTGGATAAGAATCAAGATTTGAACATCAAAATCAATTGTAAAACTTTCCTTATAATTTCCTATTAATTTCAATATCCAAAATTATCCTCCATTTGGAATAGGAGGATACATGTATAAATAATATTAGGATAAGGAAGGCTTCATCTCTCAAGAAAATTCCAAAAATACATTTTTCAAAAATAGAACCATGTCAACCCTTAAGCAAAGCATGCATGTACAAAATAATTGCCCAAAATAGAGTCCTTCGACTAAAATAGAATATATAAATGAAAAATAGCTATCAAATCACACTATAATTTATCCAAAAATGAAAATACATATATATAACAAGAGGGGTGTTGATGTTGCACCAGTAGATGGAGTCAGTGAAGTGACAACTATTAAAACTAAAGTGGCCATTGTAACTCCTTAAGTGATCAAGACTGGCCCACTTAGAGTATGCATGAATGCATATCTCATTTTTGGATCTAAACATGAACATAAATGAATAATATTAATCAACTATATTATCAACATACTTGGCTTATGGTTGTCATAATTCTCTATTTTTCATGTGAAATATGTCAAGGATCATATTTAGTAAATATGACATCATGTAAAAAATTCCATCTGTAGGCCTTTATTCATATTAATACATTTATGCCCTTATATTAACACTAATAACCTCACCTAGGGAAAAAATATTGTCTAATTTCAATAGAATGTCCAACAAAGGGACCCATTCCATATATACATATGTGATACTAGGAAAACCATATAATCTATTTCACAGGGTCATGGATATCCTGATCCTAGGCTTGAACTTGATAATTCCATTAGAAGAAATTCCACCCTTCAGATTTAACCTTTATAATTTCAACAACCATTATTTCAATTTACTTTCTACATTATTATGATCAAGCCACCTATTGGCCAAGACTTGGTTAAAGTCTACATTAGGCCTTAGGAGTCTGAGGTACCTATCAAATTCCCTCCCATAAATATAAGTGATTGTAGTATTCCTTTCCTAAGGTGAGAAAATCCCTATAATAAGTACCATTTAAAAATAAATCCCTATGCATGTCAATGTAAAGCATTACCTCTATGTTTTTCACTACTTGATGAAGTCCCATGATTTTGATGGGTAGTGACTCATTGATGTATTATTTGTCATCTAGGGATAATTGATATTGTGTAGATTATGATTCCATAGAGTCTACTGCATTATAGAGTGTCAACGAGTGTAGGATATTGAACTCGAGAGTGCTCTTCTAAAAAATATATATTTAGTGTTCCCCACATATGAATAGGTAGAAGGAACCTGAGTTCATGTTTACTTTAAAGAGGAAGCCATTTTAGTAATCTCAAGCTCTATAATTATTTTGTAAATTGTATGAATTCTCTTCATAGATAAGCTAGAAAAAAAGGGCTTTTGGTTTTAGAAATTCTTGAAATGCAATATTTAATCATAGATAATTGGTGAAGTGAGTTGTTTTTCACTAAATTTTGCATATATCTCCCAAAATTTTCAACTAAATGTTTAATTTATGTGACTTTAATGTAGCTAACAACTTTTGATTTGATTCCCATTTCAATTGGAATGTGCCAATCAACTTTGGTAGGTTCATATTTTTCATATGGCAACTTTTCATTCATTTTTCATGTCTAGTCATCCTACTTCATATTTTATAAAAAAATAGTAAGGGAAGCTTGGGAATTACTTTCTTTCTGACTAGGCATATACAGCCCTAAGAAATATACCTCATTTCCACTCAGAACTTTGGTTTAATTCTGACCAATAATCCATATCCTCGATAGATATTTCTTGAATCACCCATCTTCTATCAACTTGTATGCTTTTTTTGAAACACATATAGAATATGGGTTGGGAACCACCAATGGATAGGTGTATGTATAAGAAAACTTATTTTATCAATTCATCAATGGAATATACCTAAACATTTCATTTAAGCAGTATCTCTTATGTATTATAGTTAGATAGTTTCCCTTTCCTTGTTGCTCTATTTTCTCATTTTTCTTTCCCACTCTTTCTTTTAATAAGTGTTCTTTGAAAATGTGGCTATGGCTCAGATTCTTTTCAAAAATATCAAAACTCTATCATTCATTAAATCTCTCTCAAATCCCAAAAATTTCCCAAGGTACCTTTACACAGCCAATTTCATGACATGTCTGACTCACTGTCCCACACATATTTAATAATATTTACTAATAGTTATCCAATTTTAATGCCATTTTTGAGATTTGATGGGTCATTAAATACCCCAATAACAAGATTTAAGGCTTAATAGTGTCTCAAACATTCCTACGTCTACTAGAAAATCCCTATTACCTACACTTTCAATTCATATCAAAACCTGGTTAGTAAAAGTGCCTTCCCTATTGCAAAGCTCCATACTTGTTACATAATTTCACTAATTCCTAGTATAGACATAGATATGGAGGAGGCAAAGTCTTCACAATAGGGGTCTAGGATTTAAGAATCCATTGATATGCTTCTCACTAACAAATCATATGCTTCATCCCCTGCACAACCCTTAAAGACCTATTCGTGGACTAGAGTCTCCAAAGTTGGTTTTGTGATTGACCCAAAAAAAGGTGAAAGATTTTGTAGATGGAATCATGGATCCAACCCTTCAAAAGTTATGAAAATCTTTGTGAGAAAGGGCACACCAAAGATGTATCTAGAGGGCCAAGGCTGGACAATATGAAACATTTTCAATGAGGATATGGACTTCCCAACTGGCAGAATTCATTATCCCGGGTGTACATCCATGCCCCAACTTAGTTGAAATATGCACCAAACTATTTCATTCACCCTCAAACACCATACAATAGGGTCAATTAATGTTGAAAATTACACTAAAATCCATTAAGGACATGTTGGCCCTATATCATGATAAAATAGCCACATTTCCCACCATTGCCAAAATGCAAAAAATGTGAGCAAACATTAATAATCAATTGAGGTTTCTTAGATCAGAATTACAATTAGGGGACAATGATACCAATGTTCTAGTGCTACCAATAGGAAGAGCACAATTTGCACAAGCCAGTCAAGAGGCACTATTTATGATGGCATTCATTTTTGGAATGAAAGAGGATATAACTATTTATGAAGAACAAATGGCCATTCTCTTCAGATTAAAAACTGTAGACAAGTCTCGAGAGTATCGGCTGGACTTCTCAGAATAGATTGCCTATTCAATGGTTGACCAACTCACCCATTTCAAATATAAATGGGTTTTTAGGTATTCTTCTTATCTATTTCACCTCATGTTGTATCAAAACTCTAGCATCTTTCCATAATATATGCATCTAAATATGTATGACCCAAGTTTCGGTCATAATAGGACCATTCCTGTGTCTGCATGGACACATATGTTATCCAAAACATCTGACCCATATGAATTGTGAGAATTTTTTTCTGCCCCTACCTTTTGTCACCTAAGCCTAGAGTCTATTGAAAATAGATTAACTCCAAGTGTCAGAGGCCTCACGACAAATTGCACTATTCTTTGTGACTACTTTTTTGGATCCCATCATAGTATCATTAGGGTCCATGGTTTTAATGGAGAACCAATGTTGCTACCCAAGATTTTGACTCTTAGGTTAGCATTCTTAGAGGTCACCTGGCAAGTGTCTATGGTTGATAATGACTATGGAACTAGGAAGAAGAAAAAGAAAATGTATGATATTCCATGGGTAGAGAAAAACATGGCCCTAGAGGTCAGAGATGATGAGCACTTATTGCTGAGGAAGCTAGCTATCCTTAGTTTCTTTCTGATTAAAGATAAATGGAAATATGACCCAAGTAGTTTCATAACCTCATGGGTCAAGAATAACAAGGTCACCACTAAAATTGTGTATGAGGGCCATCACTTTTGGGAAGACAGAAGAAACCATAAGAAAGATATTCCTGATTTGTATGTAGAATTGACAGATTTGCCCTTTTAGGAGGCTAAGAAATGGGAGACCTTTTATGTTAAGGAAAAATATTTTGACCCTAAAATCAAAATGACTTCTGGTTTAAGAAGGGCATTGAAGAATAAAGACTAGAAACCTGAGAAAATAGAAGCCTATTGGAAGTATAGGCAAGTGATTTGTGAGATAACTCACTCTTTTGGTAATGTAGATTTAGATGAGAAATGGGAGGCAATTTGGGATGAATGTCATCCATCTCCTATCTCTAGCCTTGAAATAAGCAAACTATAGACATAGGGTGGAGAGTCAGAAGGGGAAGTAGAAATCACTTATATAGTGCAGGCCCTAGGACAAACTTCATCTATAGTCATTGTAGTTATCTAGCCCCAATCTCTCAGTATCATAGAAAAACAAAATAATGTGGTTTCCTCACCACCTAGAGCTTTTCCATTACTGTCAGCCTTTGGGGTTCCTAGTTTTATACAATCGCCACTAACAATAGTGGTAAACATTGAAGAGAAGGAAACATAGCAAAAAGAAGAATGGCCAAGGAAACATAAGAAGCTAAAACTTTAGCCTGATTCAAAGGAGGTAGAGACCTCACAACATCAACCACTGAGTGCATCAATTTCTCCTCAGGTATGTGTTATTTATCCTTCTTCTTCTCAGTATTTTTCTTCTTCTATAGGGGTGGCAATCCCAACTAGCCAAATAATATCCCCTACCACCTCTGTTGTGCCAAATTCCCAATTTGTCCCACCTATTACTACTCAGGCCATATCATCACAAGTCACATCATTACCTCCATTTTACCCCTCTATTCCAAAGAGAATACCTTCCCAAACTCCCCCTAGCCAACATTTGGCTATGCCCTATGCCTTACCACATGGTTATCATTTTGTGGGTGGGTATATTGCCTCTCCCTATACCTTCCAATCTCAAGCAGACACTTCTAAGAATGTTAGGGAAGCTCAAATGGATAAAAAGAGAAAGAAAGATAATAAAGCTCTGGCTGCACCACACATGAGGTCACTATTTAACCCAATCTAGCAGTAGCTAATTGTGACTCATTTGTCACCTAATGTAGTCAGGCCAAATGAATAGATGCAGCCTCAAGATTATATAATGAATACAGTGGCTATGGATATGTCACTTTTTAGACCACAAGATAGGGTTGAGCTGTTGAATGAATCCACTTCCATTTTAGCTATTGATTATTTGAGTGTATCAAAGAAGTTGTAGAAGATGGAGGTTGATTTGGCTTAAGAGAAATCAAATGGTAACAATCTAGCTATAGAAATCAAATCATAGAATGATGAGATAGAGAGTCTTAATAAATAGTTGCAAGATACTATTTCTTGTCAGATTCACTAGGGTATTTAGGCCCTAAATGCTTCTTTGAAAGAAGAGCTAACACAAGAGAAAGTTGTAGTGATAGCCCTAAGGTAGGAAAAGGAAACACTATAGAAAAAATGTGAGGAAAACCTACAACATGTCACTCCGTTCCAACAGAAGCTACTGAATGAGAAAAATAATACCGTCACCATATAGGCCCAACATCAACCTGAGCAACAAATAACAAAATAATTGACACTTGAGTTGCCTAATAGGCCAAAAAATGCAGGAGTTTTGAATATGGTAAAGGAGCTATATGTATCAATATGGAAATGAATCTCTGAGGAGATTACTCGACTCAGACCCTCTCTAACATTTATCAGACGGCCTTACAAAAGTTATGATTTTTTTCACATTTTTTATATTCTATGGATTCTTTTTATAGTAAGCTGAAAATTCCTCAGGGTCACCAAGAATTGTAGAGTAAAATACTCTACATTTTATTTTGAGTTTAAATTCTATGGTCCAAGTTTTTTCCCTGCGCATTTCAGTTTTGAGGCAGTGAGGGTTATGACATAGGCCACGGGTTTTTCATTTTGTGTGGGTTTTTCATTTTGCCTAAAGTTTTGTCTAAGTCTCAAAGTCAAGAAGAAGCTACCAACTGTCATCTTCTGGGACACATTATAATTTATTTCTAAAAGTAGTGGAATGTGCCACATGTCCCGTTATAACTTAGTGAAGCATGACAAGTGTCGGCATCCACATTTCAAGTTTCCTATGAGTTTCAAAAGCTTCTTTCAAATAATCTTCTCTCAGAGTCCCATAGAGGTCACCAAGTGGAAAGTGTAGAAGGTGTCAATATGTTTTTATAAAAGTAATGGAAAGTTCCGCATGTCCCTTGTTAAAGCTTAGTAGAAGCTACCAAGTGTCAACATCTACAGTTTCTTCTTTTTGTTTCATTATTGAGTAAGGACTATGGTGGGCCCCATTTTGTTTCAAAAGTAAGTAGAAGCCACCAAGTGTCATCATCTGTGTGAATATAAAAAGAGTCCCAAATGTTTCTATAATATAATTAAATCTCAGTGGAAGCCACCATGTGTCATCTTCCATAGGACTCTTAAAAAATTGTCTAAAGCTTTTATAGACAAGCAGAAGCCACCACGTGTCATTTGTTAAAGATCAGTGGAAAGTACCACCTATCCCCATTCCCCTTTTGAAGCTACTTAGGCAAGGAGTGTTGTGGGTCCCATTTTATATAAGTTGATAAAGTTTCAAAGTAACAGACTATGACATATGTCAAAGACAGTTTTCGAGTGAGACAAGTGGATGCTACCAAGTGTCCTCACCCATTTCATAGTGGGAAGCATCACGTGTATCCAATTCGACCAATGAACTTGCAGGGAGACTAAACATTTTAGATCCAAAAAATATCTTCTGTTAAACACTTCTAGTTAAGTTAGAGTTTAGTTAGACTATTGGGATGGGAACATGTGGCAAATCTTGAGCCTATCTTATGCTATAAATATGGGTGCAGATTGCAGGTTCAGACACACAACATCAATAGATAAAATCATCAGAAGAGAGAGAGAGAGAGAAATAGAGAGAGAGAGAGAGAGAGAGAGAGAGAGAGAGAGAGAGAGAGAGAGAGAGAGAGAGAGAGAGAGAGAGAGAGAGAGAGAGAGAATTTTCTACAAGAGATTGTTATCAAGAAGTTTTCTTAGACTTTCTTGCTATGGCTAGTAATATCATTTGCCTTTGCTCTATTTTCTTAATTTATAAAGTTGATATAATTGTGCATGTATCTATGCATTTTATGTGACTAGAAAATTAATAAAAAGACTGAGTTATGTGCCTTTGTTGATATTTTCTATGTTATTGCAAAATCAGCTAAGTTGTGAGCCTTTGATTCTATTTTTTTTCATCTTTTATATTGATCATGCATTTTTTTATCTTTAATGTAATTGAATCCTAAAGATAGCTTCACTGTGCTTAGTATTAAGGATCAAATTAAACTTAGGTGCATCGCCATTGTTAAATTTTCTTTCGTTGCATTGGTGATTCCATTTAATTTCTATCCCTTTTCTCACAATACATTTGAGATAAAGAAGAGCCAGCTTCTTTAAAATTTGGAGGTTGTTTCAGGTCACAAGTCCCACATTCCTAAAACTTCCCATTGTTGGTGTTGAAAATGACACAATTCTAAGCATCAACAAGTTGTATATTGATGTATGTGATGGTTATTGACATCAATAAAAAAGGGAGAGATTATTGGAGAGATGTCATGATGATGTCATGGATGTGTCTTAGTGAGTGGATGAAGTGCTTTGATATCCTAAGTAATAATGACAAAGTATGCAATGTGCTTGTCCTAGTGTGCTCAAAGAAAGAGAAGGTGAGCTCTTGAAATTGACTAGTTAGGATGTTCAAGGATGAGTATGATGATTGTTACATGTGAAATAGGTCCCTAAGATTTTATCTATGCCTTAAGAGCTTGTGTGCATAATAATAATTCATCTAGTAGTCCATTGTTCTCATTTATTGTTCTCATCTAGATATTTTAGGTCTAGTGGTAGAAAATTTGAGTAGGCAGTTTGATGATGGAATATCTTGCACATGTGGACATTTCAGGAGAAGGTGATCATATGGGTTTGTTAAATTTTGGACCTATTTTATTTATGAAATAATTTAGATCATGTAATGATGCATTTAAGAATATATTAATATGCAAATTTGGGCTCCCAAGTAGTTTGATTATGTTTTCCCATAGCCAATTTTGCAAATGGTAAGGAGAAACAAGTGAGCATTTTGATGGTGTTATATGTTGAAAATGTGAAGGTGTCAAGAGAAAATGATAATATGGGTTTTTTTAGTTTTTATCATAGATTATTCGTGATAAATTTTATATCATGCACTAAATCATGGAAAAATTTATGTATGTTCAAACCTGGCCTCTTAGGCAGGGTTTGACATAGTTGTCTTTGTGATAGAAGATTTTGAGAAGGAAATTTAATAGAATTATATCTCTCATGTGTGATGGTTTTAGGAGAAATGTGTCACATGGTTATATTATCCTATGTGAGGATATCATCTAGTTCAAATTTTAAATCTTGCATCAAAGTGAAATAGAAGTTATTAAGAATAAAAAATGGTTACTCAAGGATATTGAAAGGATCACCATAGTCATTTTTTAAAGTGTTAAAGCTTAAGATAGATAAATGATGCACATTTCTCTAATAATTTAGCAAGTAGTGAGATGAGGATATGTGAATGATGTTTAATAAATAATTAAATGTACAAGATAAGGATCCAAAGGTGAGTGAGTGTTTGTATAGATTGATCAAATGGTGAGCATTGATCATTAGAGACTTAGTTGATCCATAGAGATCGATGGAACATGTTGAGTCAACATGTCAAAATTACATGAGATGACATCAAATTGATTGATGTTTAACATATGATCACTAGTGCCTATGTTATAAACATCAAGACATATTGATGATGTGTATTCAATCTGATCTGAGAGTTCATGAGATCGAGCATTGTGTTCAAAGGTTAATTATGACTATTGTTATTCAAATATTTGAATTTAACATAGGGAAAAAATAGAGATATGTATTTTGTCCATATATTTAGATAGAATTTAAATTTTATAGTGTTTCAAAACTCAAATATGAAGAGGAATCCATGGTGCATGTAATGAACTTGATTTGAATATTTCAAGGCAAGTAAAATCTAAGATATTGAGCCTAGAATTTGACTATGTGTTCATGCTTGTTCTGAAAGTGACCGAGAAGGATATTAAAGCTTGTATTGACATTATTTCAATGTATCATGTTTACTTAGCTATTGAGGTGTGTTGTAGACTCCATGAAGATGCCTTTTATGGATTTTGGAAGTGTGATTAATCTATATTGAGTATGAAAAATGCTTAATAAGTTGATTATATGTTCAGTAATGGTGTTCCTATGTGTAAGGTCTATGTATGAGTTGTTTGAGCATACACAAAGGTGAGATAAGATGATTTTGATCATTTGAGGATGTATAATATGACATAATGAGTGGATCTATGTATTTAAAAATGGTCTTTTGTTCTTATTTTTCTTGAGGGTGTGATAAATGGCTAACTATGTCTCCATGAGACCTATAATAGCTACAAGGGTCTTATTAAAAGGTGTACATGCTTAAGGGTGACCCATAGATTTTATGTTTGACCAATGAAGATTGATTTCAGCCATGTATTTATGTGTGAGATGCCATAAAGTCTAAGGCATGTCTAATGGCTAACCAAGGTTTTGATTATCATGAATTCTCTATAAATAGTGGAACCAAATATGATGGGTTCTAGACTTTGTATGAGAGACTAAGGAGTGATTGGAGGGAGGCTTGTGCATTTTTTTGTGGAGAAAAGGAGGGGTAGAGTGCCTTATGGATGAATTAAAGAGAATAATATATTGAGGACTATTTATATGACTTTTTGGTCATAATTTTTTTGGTAGAATAGTGTGCGTGCTATTTAAGTGTGAGCAAAGGTGAAGTGTGATAAGCAGAGGTCCATCATCAAGTGTTGTTGACATCAATTTAGAGGTGGATGTGTTCATAGGTGTTATTATGGCATCTAAGCATCTAAGGTGGTTGTAGTCTCCTTGCAAGGTATAACTTACTAAAAGGTCTGGTTGTCATTATAGCTTAGCTAGACAGGTATGACAACACCTTGTGGGATTATAGTCTCACTAAATAGGGATTATAGTTCCTCGATCATTTTTAGATGGTCTAAATTGGATCTTTTTATTATAGGATAGTAGTCCAATTTCAAGTTATAGTGGATTTTCTCCCCTAAAAGGGTTTCTCATGTATGTCATGTGTTATGTGATTGATCTTGTACTATCTCGCTTGCTCAATGATGTGAATGTTGTGTATGCTTCATGAATGCTTGTGGTAATTGATTAAGTCTTTGCAAAGATTAGAATTTAAGTTGGATTATTTAGGCTCACTAATTCACCCCCAATGATTATACCTCTATTAATACCATTTATTTTCCCTATTTTCCCCTTTTTTACACATACTACTAGATCACATGATTTCAAAATGCATTTAAACATTTGTTTACCCAAGTCCTACTTACTTGGATTTCATCACCAAGGGGGAAGCCAACTTGATTTTATTTCCAATTATAAACACAAGGTTAATGGTATAAATTGACAAATAACCTGACACCCTTATCAATATGGGATTGTGAAGTGAGGGGGTAGGCCCCAATACCAAACCATTACCATTGCCAACATAGATCCCTTTTAGCATAAATCTCATGAAACCCTCCATAGATTACTCTCTAGTTCCTTACTTTTAGCCAACTTTATTATCACACTTAAAATAACACTTTATAATAATCTAATGACATTTAGGATGACCTCTTAGTTAAGATTTACTTTTCAGTTGATTGCTTGCTCTTTGATCATTGTGTGTTGTATTGTAAAAAAATAAATTGAATAGCATTCATGGAAGGATTTGTGTTGTGTGCCTTAATTGTATCATTCTCTTTAACCCAATTATTTGTGTGCTTGCTCTCATTTCCTATTTGAATTACATTTCAATTTTTTTCCTATTTTTAGTACACTATGATTCCGTTCGACATAGTCTCTTAAGACTATGTTTTCCCCTATCTACAGTACCAAGTCAACCTAGTTGACTGTATATCCATTTTTACAATTAGGTTATAGTTCTAAGTTGACCTGGTCAATTTTATATCCTTATCAGACCATGTTTTTCCTAGTTTTTAGTACTAGGTCAACTTGGTCAACTTTGTGCTCTTATTATTAGCCTTGATTTCATCTAGTTCTCTTTATTTCCTTAGCATTATATTCATTTCCTAAAATCATCATGAAGTCACCTATTAAAATATTATTAGACAACTTAAATCCATTTAGACACTATATGGGATATTCATTTCTCCCTCTCTTTTCCTCCAAAGAGAACCCTCACTCTTGGAGCACCTCTTCCCTTCATTCATTTGTGGATTTTAACATGGTTCAAGTCATACCTCAAGATGAAGTAGGTGGATCTAATAAATTTTTACCTATCAAGACAATTCTCATCTTCAAACCTTTAAACATAATGTTGAAAAAATTGACACAAGTCTATCCAATAATCCCACTAGTAATCCACATTCTAATAACCCTCCCCCTAAGACCAATTTAGGGAGTTTTCCTAAAACACCAACCCACCAATTGATATGAATCAATTTATTAAACAAGTGATATAAAAAATGAACTTAAATGCAAACTTTTAACACCTCTCAAATTATGTAAGTATATCTCATTTTATCAATCTGTCTAATCAACCTCTGACTATTAATCCTCAAGCCAATCCAAATTTTATTCCTCCACCTCTTAGAGATGCCTTAGGAAATGCTATTCCTAAACCTATTATGAATAATAAAATGATTTAAAATATCAAAAATGAGCCTTTACCTCCTTTCATTATATCCATTGATATTGGTAATATATCTCCAACTATAAATTATGATGGGACTAAAGACTTTGCATCCTTTCTCAAAGAATTTTGCAATATATGTAAAGAGTGGATCCAAACTAATAATTTCACCACAACTAAAATTCTAGTTAAAACATTCACTGATGATGTATTGAAATGGTACAACTAATTTACCCAACATTATATTTGGAAACTTGAGGATTTATTCAATACTTTAGTCAAATAGTTTCAACATAATGATCTTCCTGAAAACTATCTTAGCCATTTCATCAATGCTAAGAAATCTCCCACCAAATCAGCTCACGATTTTATGAAAATATGAAAATATTTGGCCCATAAAGTTGGCCATAACATGATTTATGAAATTTGATTTAAACTCTTTATAACTACTTTAACTCCTTTGCTTCAATATAAAGTTTGTAATTTTTTTCCTCAAACACTAAATGAAGCTCTTAAAAAATATAAACATCAATACTTCCTCATGAATTAATTTTAACCTAATCCCAAATTAGTTAAAAGATTATTTCAAACTTATATTAAATCCATCACCAAAAATACTCCTCAAACCAAACTAGGAGAAGCTAACTGTAACACTCCCTCATCTTCTCACATACCACTCATTGTGCAGTAAATGAAACAATTCTTACTACCTTCTAAACTCTTTATTTATCATATTAATAATCCTAAATGGTATGACCCTAAACAATTTTGTTGGCTCCACGCTGACATTGGTCATTCCCATGAAACTTTTTGAGGGATTACTAAATTTGTTTTATCCTACATGCTTGGTGATTCCTTCAATCATGAATCAATGATTAAACTTTGTCATCAAGAGTTAAACACCACTTATAAAAAAAAGCTTCTAAAGCATCTTATTCTAATAATAATAAAAAAATCCATAGCTAATAATAAATACAATACTAAGGATATTTATGTTATTGATGCCAATTATGACTAATATTAAAACAATTCTCAAATTTTTAACACAACTAAGGTCAATTATCATCAAAAACCAAATCAAAAAGATCATATAAAAAAACCCAACCATCTTTGGAAGAACAACTTCTCAAATATACTACAACCACTCATTTAGCTTCGAAAGCCCCTAAAGAACCGCCTCCATCTTCTGAACCAATAATAACTTATATTCCTTTAAAAGATGATAAGATCTTTGTCTGGTCCTATGAGTAAATGATTAGTATTGACCGTATAATTATGTTACAAAATATCATCACTTATCCCAACACCAAACATGTGTGCTAAAATCAACAAAAATTTCCACCTGTAGTTTCATCCTTATGTCACAAAGAAATTATCAAACTTCTTAATTCTAAGTTTATCAAACTAGTGAATTATTTTGAATGGGTTTATAACAAGTTCATGTTTGGAAAAAAATTACCATGTTCATTCACATTTTCATTAATTTTTATATCTTAATCTTACTTGTCTCAGGGATAATTTCCCTCTACCTTTAATAGATACCATTGTCGATTCCACATCTAGTTATGAAATGTTCTCTTATGGATGGTTTATCGAGCTATAATAAAATTCACATTTCTCCTAAGGACCAATATAAGATAGCTTTCACCATATAATGGGGCACCTATTATTATTTTAAAAATCCCTTTGGACTCAAAAATGTTGGAGCCACTTATTAGTAGGCAATTACACATATTTTTCATGATCTTATCAATAAAATTAAAGAAACTTATATGGATGATGTCATTACTAAGTATAAATGTATCAAGGCTCATATTTTTTATCCTACCATCATATTCAACCATCTTATTAAATACAAAGTTATACTAAATCCTTACAAATGTGTCTTCGGTGTCACATTTAGAAAAAAATTTAGATTATTAGTCTCTCTTCATAGCATCAATGTTGACCTTGCTAATATTAATGTTATCATGAACACACCCATTCCTCAATCCACTCCAAACATTCACACTTATCTTGATAAACATAGGTAAATTAAATGATTCAACCATGAAATGGCTTACCATATCCACTCCATCAATTCTCTTTTTAAGAAAGGTAATGCTCTAGAATGGATGGACCCTTGTCAAAAACATTTGATAATATGAAATAATCATTGCTTCACCCACCTAATCTTTATCTTCCTTCAAATTATCGGTCTTTGACCCTATATACCTCTTCCACACCCATATACATTGGGGTAATGCTTTCCCAACAAGGTGATACTAAAAGATAATATTCCATATACTATATTAGCCAACATCTCATTGATTATGAGAAATGTTACACAAAATTCAAACTTGATTGCCTCAACATATATTTTTCAACTAAAAAAATTTGAAATTTTATGATTTATCAAACCACTTATGTTATAATTAATTATGATCCCCTTCATCACTTCTTCTCCAAAGCCTTTCTCCCTGAAAACATAATTGGCAAGTGGATGGTCCTTATCATGGACTTTGATCTCTGAATTATTACTCAAAATGTTTTCCAAGGATAAATCATTGTTTATCAACTTGTCATAGATCCTATTCCCACTACGAATCACCTTCAAGATATTCTTATTGATGACAATATTCTCTATATTGAAGGTCTCAACCAATCCATATCTCTTAAATATTACTTCTATAAATTCACTATTGATTCTTAAAGAAAATAATCTTGATGAACTCATTATCATCCCTAATACTACTAAACTAAAATTAGTTATCAAAGAACTTCTTGAAATTAATGTTGATTTACATGAGGATACGTGGACCCTTCATTTTAATGTTGTTAAATGCCTTCACGGAACTAGTGTAGTTTTTATTCTCACAATCCCTCTTAGAAAAATCATCCCCTTAGATTTTCACTTAACATTTAATGTCACTAATAACATGGCCAAATACAAATCTTTATTATTAGGCATGAAATCTAATCTTGATTTAGATATCTAATACCTGCATGCTTTAGGTGATTCCTAGCTCATTTACCACAAAGTCAATAGTGATTACGAATACAAAAAGAGAGAATATCATTTATTGTCATCAAATTGAAACTAATCTTGCCAAATATTTCATCTCTTTTACCATCAAGCTTATCCCTTGAGACAAAATTTTATTTCTAATTCCATTGATTCCTCAACATCTATTTTTCATCCACACTAAGTTCTTACTAGTCCCAATTTTTTTATCCAAATAATAAAATATCCATCTTCTACTCAACCACATAATTAACTAATTTTCCACATTGAGGCTCTCACCATTTGACAAAGCCCATTTTATAAAGACATCATTCAATTTATGGAACATCAAACTTATCTTCCCAACATAAACTCCCATGAAAAGACTCATATTATAAAAAAAGATTTTAAATATTTATTTTGATAAAACATCATGTATTATCATAATGTTGAAGGTACCTTACTCCACTATGTTATGAAAGATGAGTTTCCTCCTCTTCTTAAACAAACACATGGGGGAATTTGTGTTGGACATTATAGAAAACATGATACAACCTCTAAATTCTTATGTATGGGATACTTTTGGCCCACTCCTGAAAAGGATGCCTTTGAATTTGATGAAAAGTGTACTCCTTGAAAGCTTCATGATGATTTAATTCATTCAAATCCAACCAATATTCAAAATTTCAAATCTCCTTGGCCATTCTCTATGTGGGGATTAGATCTCATAGGAAAAATTACCTTGATCTCAAGATGGGCATGTCTTTATAATCACAGCCACAAAATATTTTACCAAGTGGGTTGAGGATGTGACCCTTATTAATGTAACTAGTACCACCATCTCCAAATTTATCTTTAATTAAATTATTAGCCATTTTGGTGTTCATCATACTATAATTATAGATAATGGTGGTAATTTCAAAAATAAAGATGCCAAATAATTTTGTGCTAAATTAAAAATCAATCACAAATTTTACACACCCTATCATCCATAATGTAATGGCTAAGATAAGGCCATAAACAAAATTATCCAAAAGATAATTCATGAAACACACACAAATTGGCACATACATCTCTATTTTGCTCTTTGGGCCTATAAAACTAACATATGTAATGCCATTCTCTCTAGTTTATGGTTCTAAATCAGTCCTTCCATTATAATTTTAGATTCCCTCTCTCTATATATTTCTTCATGGTATCATATCTGATGAATAATTAGGTGAATCTTACCTTCATGATCTCAATCTCCTTTATGAACACCATCTTTTTGATTTATAACATAATCATCAATACAAAGATCGTATTTCCAAATAACATAACAAATAAGTGAAATTTTACACATTTCATGTTGGTGATATTGTCCTTAAATTATATTATACACATGACAAAGAAGGTAACTACACCCAAAAATGGTGGGGCCCTTATTTAGTCAAAGACATTCCTTGTCCATGTACCTTTCACCTTCAAACCAATGAAGGCCATGTTTTGAAAGATCCCACAAATACAAAATTCTTTAAGAAGTATTTTTCTTAAATCATTCCCTTATTTTAATACTTTATATATGTTATATATATATATATAACACTTTTTTAGGATACTTACACAGGTTGGCCTCTACAGTAATTATCTCTTTCCATAAACCTTAGTCATTTCTTTTGGTCTTTTGGTTCTCCATTTTCTAATGAGTTGCATTGTAAAACCATGGATAAGATCTGATCTTCCTCATGATGTAATTTTATCCTCTTTGTTTTCATAATTTTTACACACTTTTTAACACCCCTTGGGTTTCTCTTTGTAATTTGTAGTGTAATAAAATGCATATGACTTAGCCTTCCTCATAAAATCACCATCTTTTAATTCTTTTACTAGAATGTGTTTATCAATGCTTACAAGATCTTGATGCTTATTCTCAGCTTTAGATTTTGCTTCTTTTTATAGACGAAATTTTCACAACAATCTATGTTAGCATGTTTTCCTACATTTTACTCATTCTTATGACAAGGAGTTACACTTTTATGTCATTGTATCCCTTTTTCTCCCTTTGTCAATTTTTTTTTATGATTTGAAGTAATTCAAATTATTTCATGTCTCATTCCTCTTGATTTATTTTACTTTCACCCAAAATTGGATAAACCAAGGTGAAATTCAAGATAACACTTTAATTTCACCTAATTTTATGAGACTCTTAGACACAATGCTCTTTGAGTTCTCTCTCTTAGCAACCAAGTCCCAAGTATTCAAATGAAAGTCATATTTAGCACCCATGTTTGGTCTTCTAAATTTTTATTGAGGAGGAATAGAAAAATCCATCAAGAAAGTTAAAATCCAAATCATTGGAAATAAAAGACAATGATATACATAAGGAAACATACACATTTCAAAAGTTAAAATCACATAAAAAGATGTGATTAAAAGCACATCACCTATCTCCTATAAAATCTCAAACTCCACAATTGTCTTCATGATAGATCCAAGGTATATTATGGTGTATTAGAATAGTAAATTGGAATAAGATAATTCAAAAAAACTCTATGGTGTTACTTAGTTTCTCATGCAAGTAACCAATCTTCATAGTAGACTGAAGACTCTGTAAGGGGTCCTAAGGAACAAAGAACATATCATGAGAATGTAGGTCAATTTTATTTTTCATGAATATAGTCTTCATGGGATGATATACATACTTGATTTATTGACCTAACACTTGTGTGGCTAGGAAAAGTTCTTTAGAGTCTTTAATGTTGACAATCCTCTTATTTTGACAAACTTAATTTGACCAGCATAACTTCAATAAAGAGTTATTCTACCTTGGTTTTTCCTTTATTCTCCCCTCCACCCATTTCATTTCCCCCCTTGATAGGCATGTGTGATTCTAAATATGTTTTCCCTCTTTTATACTTCTTTCTTCTTCAAATCTTATAAACATGTTAGCACTACTTTGTTTCAGTTTTGTCTATCTTTAGAACAAAATAATATGTTTGAATGACTATGGATTACTTTATTTGCACCATGGATATACATTTATAGATGTTCCTTGATTTATTTTAAAATTTATCTTTATTGTACTACCCTTTTTGTGGACACCTAAGTATATTTATACTTTCTTATACTTTTTCCATTTATTGAGTGAGGTTGTCTTATTACTTCTCACTCATCAATGTTGTTTTTCCTTTTATGTACCTTTTTCAATTGATTATTTAATAAGTATTGTTAATTTTTACTCATCAATGTTGTTTTACCACTTTACTTTCCCATCTTTGTTTAAGTAAGGATTATTACTACTTTCAATTTGATGTTCGATCACCAACCCTTTTGACATGTATCTTTGGTTTAAATTGGTGAGTTTTCCTTTCTTACTTAATGTTTAATTGTTTGAGTTTATAAATATTTAATAGCCTTGGATTTTTGGTTACCTAATTTACTCTAAATTTTGATTTGGTCATTTGGTCTAACATAACACTTGTCACCCCAATTTGCCATATTTTCCAAGTACTTCCCATACACGTAACACCAATTATCTTGGATTTCCTACATTTGTTTGTTTTTCCTCTTTAGTTTTATATTCTTGGGTTTATCTAAATAAGTATCTCTACCCTCCACAATAGAAAATAAAAAATAAGAGATAACCATCCAATGATAAAGGTAAGTCAAGGTATGCATCAAAATTAATTTTTAGTTATTTCCCTTTCGGTCATTCACTTTTAGTTATTTTTTTATTGTAACTTTTTTAGCCTCAAAATTGTGTGTTACTATGTTCTTTCTCAAAGCACCATCCCTTATTACACCTGAGTGACACATGATGAGATTCAAGTGAGGAATATGTATACACATAATATTTTTGAACTTTCATAAATTATTGATGTTTTCTATCTTAAAGGAACCTATCAAGTCTCAATCTCTCTATGTGCACACCTTAAGGGGTACACAGGGAAAGAGGTAGGTAGACCATTAGTTATTCATAATATTATTGCCCCTTTTTTACACCTTTAAATAATCCAACTAACTCCTAAAAACATTCTCCTAAACTTGTCCTCCTCTTTTATCCACTACTCCAATCATTTACCACCTTTAGTATCCCTTTTCCTAACCTAAAATATCTTTTTATGGTTTACATGAATATTTAAATTGTGTCAACCTTGTAATCTTATTCGCAAAACATATTTAGGGTCTAGGTCCTCCCCTATCTAACCTAGTCTATGACCTAGTGAGTTTTTGTCAATAATGATCCTAGGTCAACTAGGTCATCCCTATTGGATGAAACTTTAAAAAAGGTTTAAGGTTAGATATGTCTATATAAACACATTCATTCCAACATTATTTAGAGATACACCAAGATTTATTATTCATTTGTGCTTATTTAAAATTTTCTCTTCCACCATACTACTTGAGGAGTCTTAGCTTAGGGTTTGTACTTGGAGAAGAAGCTAGTCTTGTGGAGAAGTCTTGGATGCTTTGGCCCTTTTTAGCGATCCTTAAAAACCATAAAAACATCTTGTGAAGCACCTTTTACCAAGGGAGAGATTGAACCTCAAAGGGTTTATCTTATAGGTGAGTATCTCTAACTTTTCTCCTCTCTTTGGTAGATAGAAGTAGCATAAGTAATTATTTTTGAATAATATTAATCTTCCTCTCCATGCATTAGGGTCTTACCTATACATATCTTAATTAGGATTATCTTATGAATGTTTTTATTTTTTACTAACCCCCCACTTTGTGCCAAAATCTTTGGTGAGAACTAGATTAGATTTTTACTTTACTTGTTATTAATATAGTGAAATTGAAAACATATGACCTAGTTATGCTTATTGTATAGTTTTGCTTGACTAGAGGCTTTAGAACCATCCCTTTTCATATTATGGTGGTAAGAGGTCCCCTAATTAGGTCTACTAGATCTATATTGGTCATTTTCTTGATTATATAATGTATCCCCAATAGGAAGTGTAAGTAGGATCTATCTTCTCTGAGCTAGAATTGATTTGTAGATTTGATGCATTTTTGATTGCATAAAAGACCCATGGAAAGCATGTGGATGTCAGAAAAGGCATATTAAGATCAATATGTGAATGAAAAATTCATTTAAGGTGAAGGTAGGTCAAAATATAAATTTTTGATTATATAATACTATATTTTATTGTCTACAAATTCTCCCCATTTTATTATAGTGTTGACATGAAATAAAATTCTATAGTAAAAGGATAAATATATGAAATCGAGTGTGTAAAAAACACTTTGTCTTTGGGAGAAGGATTTTAATGTGAAACTTGCTACATGTAACTTGTAATGAATATGTAGCCATCAATTTCCAAGTATTTTATACTAAATCATATATATATATATATACACACACACACACACACACACATACATACATACATACATAAATAACAAGGAAGGAATACATGTGTAAGTGGGTGAACCATGTTGCTTTGTGTCATGCCATTTGAGATGATTATTCCTTGTTAAATTATTGAATAATTATTCTTATTTATTGAATTAATTGGTAAATTTTGGGTTGATCATGCCCCAAATTTTTTACTAAGGCAAATCCATGGGTTTGGAAGATAAATTCCCCAACCCTCATTAAAAAGGGACTATTTTCTAGGGCATTGAGCATCCTTAAACCTCAACCACACTACTCATGTAACTAATATTTAACCCAAATATTAAATGTGGGAGACTCATATTAGGCTCATTTTGAGTAATTAATAGGTAATTGAGTGTTTATAAAGTTCAAGTGCATTACCTCATCTAACTAAATCAACTATTATAAATATACTTATAGATTCAAAGTTACTTATAGGTACCATCAATGCTATAATAGAAATATGCAATAGTGTCTATGTTCATAAATAATGTTCATGCCCCATAATTGGTGCCAAAATGATATAGTGTAATAATGTGTATGCATATGAAAAATATTCATGCCTAATAATCCATGCCAACATGATATAATGCAATAATGTGTATGTGCATGAACAATGCTCATGCCCCAAAATTTAATCCAATTGGTGCCAACATGATATATAATGATATGAATTAAATGATATCCTATCATAAACTTGAAAATATGTATATCATGTTCTTTTTAATGTTTAAATATGCATGGAATCTACCCCCATATGTGTTTGAATATGTGAACATATGAAAACATGTAACTTATGTTCCATAAAATGTATGCATATGCATAGCATATGCCCATAAATTTTGTCTCAATATATAAATGTCTATACCATACCTAAACCACACTAATATTATTATCTAATATAAAATTTTTGAATGCTAAATTTTGTACCAAAATTTTAATCATGGCATAATAAAGGTGCATGATGTGAATCATGACACCACACACAAATGGGGAGATGTGTGATGTAGATCATGGCACTTAAAAACTCAACAAACCAATAATATTAGTAAATAATATTATATTTGTACACTCATAACCACATAATTTCATATCTGTGACACACATGATAAATCAAATATAATATCACTCAATATCACACAAGGCCAAGGGTCATACACAATTAAAAATAAAATATCACACACAAGGCCAAGGGCTACAAACAATGGATAATGAAATGTCACACACAAGGCCAATGACCACACACAATGGATAATGGAATTTTACACATAAGGTTAATGGATGCACATAATATACAATAAATGAGTAGCCTATTTTGAAATGAAACAACAACAATGAAGAATAAAAAAATTTCAAACTAGTCTACAATATAAATCTATGTTATTGTCATAAAAGATAAACATAACATATCTATGTAATATATCATTGTCAAGAATATAATAAAGATAAAGACATGTGTAAGCAATAAATTTAGCTCAATAGGGTAAATGGAAATGTATATAAAGATATAAAATTTATCAATGTGACCTATGTAATAAGATTCCTCCAACATTAGCATGGACCATGGATATAAGAATGTATTAAAATTGCATATTCATATATCATGTCTAACCTCAATGTTCTACATCACAATCATATATACCATAAAATTCATACTTGTATGATAATAAATATGTAATTTATCAAACATGTGATAGATAACATATATGAATAATGTAACTAGATGACATGTCATGCTCATGTCATGATTTTTTTTTTTTAATATTTTGATTTTTCTATATTTTTTAAATAGTTGAAATTTTGAGACACATTGATAAAGTCAAGAAAGGCCAAGTAGAAAATATTTGAAAATAGAATAATAGGTGGGATATGAAAAATCCATAAATATGTAAATAAATAATGTGCAGCAAATGTAATATCTTGGAAATGTGGAGGAAGTGAAGGAAAGAAATATGTCCCCACTTTATACATGAATCACAATAATTTAGATTAATAGAGTACATATAAATAATAATAATTATGTCCTTAGTTAGAAATAAAAAGTGTATGTTCTTGTATTGTGTAGTTATAAATCTATGTAATTGTGTAAGATAATTTTAAGTAATAACATAAATACGTAGTCAATATGTAGTATTCATGTAACATGATACAAAGGACATGTAGAAGAATTAGACTATTATGAAGGATTCATAATTGTAGGAAAAATTTTACAAATGTATGTGTTGAGATTTTGGTCTCCTATCCCAAAATGCAAACCATACCATCTAAAACATGAATATTGAATCAATATCCCTTTCCCAATGAGGTATTTTTCAATGTAGTTTAGTAAAGTTTAAGGTAACTTTGAAAAAATTAAAGTTAGTTTATGAAAGTCAAGGTATAAGTGATTTATGGAAGAAGACAATGAAGTGGTGATCATAAAAGAAAGATAGTGTTACACAGTGGATGATGGATCTAGAAGTAAAGTTGGTAAGATGGAAAATTTTCATTTTCAAATCTTTGGAGATTTAAAGGTAATTTTGAAGATATTAAGGTTTCAATTGTTTTGTCTTTTGTTTCTTATTGATGGTTGTAATGTAACCACCTTGGGAGACATTAAGTGTGAAGGTATAAAATCATTAATAAAGGTAAAAATAGGTATTTTTGATTCATTTACACTTTTAAGGATCATATTATATGTATTTATGCCCATACACTTGATGAAAGTGTCAAAATGCTTCTTTTCTAATGCATATCTCACTAATGAAACTATTTTGTTCATTATCTAAGACCTAAACATAAGCATGATGCAATAAAGGAATGAAATAGGCTCTTGGTATAGTACACCACCATTGTACAAGCATATAATAACTACATTATAATTTGATTCACAATTCTAATAGGGTATTTTGGTAAAATATGGCAATCTATCTTGATGAAGATAGGTCTAAAAGTGATTATGCATCCTCAAGCTTATTTAGGAGGTCTCATTGAAATTATTTTCAAAATATGGTGATATAATAGCTCCAAAAACTCCTTCAAGATAACCAAGCTCAAAATTATGTGGATAAAGAAGTTTTAGGTCCAAAGAAGGCAAGAAACCATTCAAGTTTTCCATCAAGTTGCTTGCAAGAGAAGAAGGATCAATTGCATAATGTCAGTTAAAAAATGAGATGTTTCCAAAAAAATTATCTTAGGGGATGTTTAACACCCATATTCCATTAAAATACATGTGAATATTTGTAGGATTAGGGGGCAAAGCTTTATGAATCATTGTTAAGAAGTTACACCCTCTTAAATCATTTAAAACCCTAATACCATGGATTTTATCTTGAAATGACATGTCCAAGATTTGTGAATTAGTATAAATTGTTGTAAATTTTATTTTAAATATATAATTATAACTAAAATATAAAACTTAATACAAATTTGTACTGGTCATGGTTAAACTAGTAAGAAAATCTCATTGATCTATTGTTTTAGACATGACAGTCAGGGTTTGTTTAGGTTATGAGGTGTTTTCAACATGAATGTGAGTGAAATAAAGTTTAAATGATATTAAAAAGTTCATAAATAGATAAAAACACCTAATACACCATATCCAAGCAATATTCATATTATAAATTAGATAAATGTGTAAGTAAATGTTTGTAGGGTTGAGAGAGTGTATGTTTTGGGCCTATTTGACACTGTTAAAGGTTTTTGGGATTATGAAAAAATAAAAAAAATGGCATGAATTGTTTATAATTATTAACACCAATTTAAATGTTTATCCAAGATCACACTCATACCCAAGGTGGTATTTCTAGTGCTATTTCAAACACATTGTCCTCATGAGAGAGAAACATAGTCATATGGGAAAACATGTTTGATATTTTGTGGAATAATATATCAAAGGTAGGGTTTTAATAAATCATGTATAAGTTTATTGGTAAATCAAGAAACATAAAAAAAAATTTGGACCCTCCATAATCATATTTGAGGGGAAGTTATAGGTGGTAGGCTTAAGGTCATTAATCTAGTATGCTTGAGCAAGGTTTGAAGTATGGAGAAACAAGTAATAGATATTTAAATAAAAATGAGGTTTATAATACAATCTTGGTATTATTATACCAATATAAAACATAAAACCTATCCCAAGCATATAAATGCAAGATATGGTAATTAAAAAATGTAATCATGCATGCATAAGTAGGCTATGTTAAGTTTGTTAGTCTAAAATGAGAGTTTATTAACAAAATATTTACGTTTTATCTTGGGGAAAAGTTAAAAATGATAAAATTATTTCACATGTTTTCCAAGATTATTTGAGATTCTCAATGTTATTTGGATCAATACAAGAGTAGGTTTGTAATGGATTTAAGTTTGAAATAGGCACCTACAGGCCTACACCTATAAACATGAAATAGAGACTACCTTTGTGTGTTGATATTGAGGTTTTGAGATTAATTCAAGGTATGAGGGACCATTAATAAATTTTATATATTGATTGGAATACTTTAAATTAGGAGAAAATACTATAAGAATACCATTAGGGTCAAAACCATAAAATTGCCTATAAACCCTTTAAATGGGATAATGTAAGTTCTAAAAAGTTTAAGGAACCAAATGATTTGGAAAATAATATATGGAATTCATGTGGAATGTATCAGGCCTATATAAGGTGTTTCCAAGTCAAAATCAAGAAATTAAAACCTTTTTTTCTCAAACAGTCCTCTCGAATTACATAACACACAAGCCTACAAGCTCAAGAAGACCTTGTTCCTCATGTGAAAAGTTAAATGAGGAGATGCATGAGACAAAATGGCATTGGGGGATGGTGATAATTTATGTGCACTAAAAAATTATGAAATTTTTTGATTGATCAATTACCATTACTCTATGAATAATAGTTAACAATATGTAATCACCCAGAAGTGGTATTTGAATGGTAAGAGTGCTACTTGAGACCACCTATCCCTAGATTATCCATAGACCTATACTATATCCTATTATAAAACATATCTAAAATTAGTGTGGGACACATTAACCCTAGTCATCCCTAAAGTATCCTTAGACCCTCATTTCCTGATTGTGGCCCTTCATGCCTAGTGTTTTGCTAGTTGAACATGAACACCATAATAATGAAACTAATGTCACATGATCCTAGTGTCCTAAAAATTTTGCCAATGTACTTTACCTTTATTTTCCTCAAATGGATATATTTTCAAAACTCTAACTTCTTAGGGGTAATCTTAGACTTTTTTTATTACCCACACAAGCATCATAACAATATAAATAGATGAATTTTAGCATTCTAACCATTAGATGGAAATTAGATGCAAAAACCATTTTCAAACGTAAAATAAGTTGTTAAAAATTAAGGTTATCAATCCATATTCTTCCCTACTTATATGTATTACCATATATAATAGTCTTAACCTCAGATTACCCATGCGTCCAATCTCAAGAATATTAAAGGCACTAAAGGACACTATCATACTAGATTTACTTACACTTACACCAACACTTGGGTGGGGATAAATAAATAGGTATTTATCCTTCTTCAAATTATTATTTTTTAGGCAAAATTCTTCATATAAGGATGTTAAGGATGTCCATCTTATCCTACTAACAAACACACTTTTATCAGATGCCCTAACTACATGGAGGATTATGGTTTGCTTAATAAATCAGTCATTACATTTAATTTATAGGGTTTTATAATTAATACACAGGAATATACCTAAAATATCTATACATGGGTTCGCCCTTGAGCTTGTGATAGTCTTACACAGAGGACACTACCACCAATATCAGGATACTACCTCCACATTTCCAATAATGGCAATACTATCTAGTTATGGTGCTACTAATAGGAGGAGTTATGACTTTGGGATATAATTTATAACACTCATACTATCTTCTAACTTGGTTTATAGCACCTAGATCCTCCATCTCAATTGTTTTCTACCTAAGTTCTTACTTGCACTATTTATTACTATTTTTAGAAATGTCAAAGTTAGTCAATTTTATAAAAAATAAGTGGATATATTTAATACATATTATTACCATGATTTACAATAACTAGATCTTTAAAATACATGGTATTTGTACATTGTTAAGTCCTCAAAGCTTAAAACATTTGGTGGACTTGACTTACTTCAAATATTGCACAAACCCAAACCTAATTAACCCTAGGGTTTAGATTTCTAGCATTAAAATTTGACATCCATAAATTTTCTAATTTATTTGGTATAATCATGATCATAATTATATAAAAAGTGTATCACATTTTATTTCAAATTTTAATAGTTTAATTTGCATGTTTGTTCCCTTTAATTCAAAATGAACTCATAAAAGACATAAGCACATGTATAGATGATGCTTTATATCAATTTCAATATTGTCATATTTTATAGAATGTTATCTTTATCATATGTGGAATTACATTAAAAATAAATCCCTTACACACGTAGAGGATTTATCACATAAGCTAACAACTATGTTTCAAGTTTCAATGTCATATCATATGTACATTCAAAAATGTCCTTTTCCTCCTCATTTATATGAGGGTGATTTCTAATTTCCCTCTAACTAGGTCCATGATATCATTCTTCCATGAGATGACGTATCCTATACCATTATCACTAGTCTCCATCCTCAGCCTATTCACACCTATTCTTTACATGATGCGTACTTACATGTTTAATTAAAAGTAACTAGGGTTTGCACTTGTGAGATGTAAGGGATTAAATTATTAGTATGAGCAAGATAATATCATATTTATAGAATAAAAATCAGTTATTAAGTGAAAAGATAAAATTACATGTACATAATATTCATAATATGCTAGTGTAAACCATGTATATGCATCTAAACCTAGAGAATTTGTGCCTAACACTCTTTCATATCTAGATAATAAATCACAACAAAGTACATCTACAACTAGTGAATCAAAAAGTAGATAAAGATCATATAAGATTTAAAGTGAGGTACTTATGGAAATGATTATATCTAAATTGAATAACGTACCCCATTTACACCTAGTGAAGAGATCTATATATTATTATGAATATCATAGAATGCATGGGCACCAAATGAATTCATGTTTAGTATTGAAATGTAAAATTAAATAGATAATGGATACAAATGACTCAAAAAATGATACATCATCAAAACAATAATATAACAACTACAAATTAAAAAAGGGTCAAATTCTTAATCAATATAAAAATGGATACCAAAGCATAACTCAGAACAAAAAAAAGTTCACATAGCACAATCATAACAAGAAACAATACAACATGCACAAGTAAATAAAGTAAAAGATGAAAATATACCTCTCCAAAATGAGGCCCAACTTTCAAATAAGTATGGTTTTGGTCAAAAATATCTACAATAGTTTTATTATCATGGTTAGGGTTTGGACAAGCAGGCCCAAGGCATCACTACTCATATTCTTGAAATTTATAATATTGGTAAACAAGGTCTACAAAGGAAAATAATTCAAAGATATAATTTTTCAAGGAAAAATATCCATATACATAGGACATGTTACAATAAGAACAAAAACTTAAGTTGCAAAGTCAAAATCATTCTAAGCCAACACACATTCTCAAAATAGGCTTTCTAGCAAAAAATCTTCCTAAGCACCATATGCCTACAATAAGCACAATTTCAAAGGGAAAAATCATAGTCAATATGCAAAAACACAATTTATAAGGGTTAAATACATAGTATGAGGCAATTCCCTCTATATTTCTAGGCTATTATGATTTTGATGATGAATAATACTTGGATTCCTACTGCAACACCATTTAACTACAACATATCAATCACACTACATGAGAGATTATCATTCTTATTTTTAACATAGGCCATATTGATAGTGAGTCTCCCATGAGAATTATCAGTTAGTATTGTTCCTCTCTTCTTGTACATACTTTACTTATATATTTCTCTTTGTACATAGTTCATTTTCATGTTGTTTATATATGTATTATATCCATAAAATACAAAAACAATATAAGATGTCACAAAACATAAAAATATTCAAATATTCACTTTAAAAATGCAAAATTATAGATAGTATGTATCTCAATGTTTACATTTATTATATTTTCCAAAAACTACATATGCTAACTATCAGAGTATAATCAAATTTATCATACATAAATGCTTCACTTGTTCTTGTCAAGTGCTTATAGATTACTATAGGACTCAAATCCACTATACCAATCCATATTTACTATTATCTACCCATTAGGGGAATCTACAAAGATACATAGGTCCTCATTTAACATATTCTACCACTTGGGGGCACCATATTCATCATTTTGATTCCTAGGTTCCATCTTTTTATATTCTACATCCTAGCTTTAGCATTGTTATATCTAGATATTGATCATGCTACACTTGGATTTGTTTGTTGAGTAATAATATTTTAGACTCAATATATGTACATCCTATATCTTACATAGATTCATATTACATATTTATGTATATTTTTATTTATTTATTTCTTATTTTAGACTTGATTTTATCTCTATCCTTATTCTATTTCAAATATATTGAATATACCATTACTCTTTAGATCTATGCCACTTTTTTCACTGTATGCATGCTTTGGACATATGCCCATGTCCTTGTGTGTACCTTCCTAATTATGTATACTAACATTTGAACATGTCCTTCTATGTGTCTATAAGACAACTTACTGGTTGCTTATGTATGTGAGCATTTGAACATGTCCTCATATGTTCTATTTTCTTAGATTTAAATACATGTTCCCATGCCTTTTCTATTGTATCCCCTTAAGCCTATTTTGCATACCTCATGTGTATTGTATGTATGATTTATTATATGCATCATGGCCATGACACTTGTCTATTTATTTTTATTCACTATACTTCTAGATTCCATGAGGTACCTCATGTATCTCCCCTCCTTATGTGGGTGTCATGATGGACATCATGCCTCATCCCCTAGGTAGCTACATAGTTTTACTCAGATTTGTTATTAAATACATTGTTATATCTATTTTGACACACTTGTAAATGGTATACATGATATACATCACACATTACTAACTTATGTTTAAAATATTTTAGATTCTAATATTATGTATGCACATTATATTGGATTGTTACGTAGTTATCATATATGCTCTAGATAACACACATCTTGTAAATATTTTTATTTTGAGCAAAGTTATTGCACAAGTTCAACAACTCCCCTAAAAATATAGGGCATTAACATGTGATTTTCAAAGAGATCAGGCTCTTATAATGCATTTAAAATACATTTTCAACATAGGCTCAAATTATAGAAAACTAGACTCAGGTAAACACAATAAGAAAATAGTGACATAAAAAGTAGCACAATTGCACAAAAATTAGACTAGAAGGACACTAGAACCCAAATTGGGACACTAGCACCACATGGTGTTATTATCCATTAGACTCAAATTTATAAAAACCTAGATTTTATAGAAAAGTATAGTAGGTATAGTATAGGTTTGTACAAGTTCAGTTATAGATTTATTAGTTTTACTCAGGTTCATACTAGTTGAGTTAAGATTGGTATCAATTTTACTCAACATGGGGGAATCATGAAAGGCATGACCATTCCAGTTTTAATTTAGATACATAGATATAGATTATTATAATCAATTTATAATCCATATGCTCAGATATCAGATATGGGGGCATGTGTGCAACACATTATTTTTGTATGATCACTTGTACACCAATTGATCAGATGGAATGATAAATCCATGTCATTATTTATGCTATATACACTTTAAATCATATTCCTATTTTAACAGTAATTTCATGCCTTACTCCATATGTATTTTTTGGCATTCCTAAGTGGCCTAGAGTTGCCTAATGTACTTGAGTGGCTGCATAACCAACATACCCAATTAGACATTTATAGTTACTTCATGTATTTTTAGTTTTATATTAATCTAATACACATGGGTGGTAAATGATGGAGTTATATCCTACTTTATTTCTTGAACCACCTAAATCAAAGGGTTATACATACCATTAATCCAATCTAATCTATTTATAGGTAATAATTCACAAAGTAGAGGTGGGAAATGATGGAGTCAAAAATGGATTGAGTTATTGAGCCACCTACATATGAGGATTGATCGAGCTATTAACTCAGTCAAATATATTCATTGATTTATCACTATGTACATGCATACACACATAGGTTATCACTAGGTTTATGCATTGGTTCGCATAGCTAGTGAGGTGTATTCATTCATTTCCTCTATCCTATCTCTTTAATCATTTTTAACTCTTTACTTATTTTATTTATCTACTTTTGACATATATTAATTAAAGGATAAGTTATGGATGTTTCACTTTCAAGACACACATTGGATCATGTTTCACATACTTAGACCTAGCTTCACATATTCATACCAAGATTCAAGGTCTTCACTTCCTAGGTAAGTTAATGTATGTTTCTTTTTATTTTATCCTAGTCATTTAACATTACTACATTTTTAGCATATAGGGGGAAAATGTAATCACCCAAAAGTGGTATTTGAGCTCTACTTGAGACTACCTATCTCTAGTTTAGCCTTAAACATATCCTAGAGCCTATTATCATAGTTATCCATCCTTTATGTAGGCCACATACAATTGTAGTCATTCCTAAAGTAGTCTTAAACCATCATTTCTTAATCCTAGACCTTTGTGCTTAGTGTTATACCAATTAAATATGAGCGTCATAATAAGAACACTAGTGCCACATGGTGTTAGTGTCCCAAAAATGGTGTTAATGTCTTTAGCTTTATTTTCCTCAAATAAATATCTTTTCACACTAAGACTTCCTAGGGTTAGCCTAGACCTCTTTTATCACTGACAAAAGCATCATAATAGTATAAATAAATGACTTTTATCCATATAACCACTAGATGGAAATCATATACAAATCACACAGTCAAACTTAGAATAAGCTATGCACAATTAAGGATATCAATCCATATTCTTCCCTACTTTTGCATACTACCATCTATAATAGTCCTAAGCTTAGATTACCCATATTTTTAGTCACAATCACATTCAAGGAACCAAAGGACACTATCATACTAGCTACATTTGCACTTTCACTAAAAATTAGTTGAGGAGAACTACATCAAGCTCGATACCTCTTTAGATTATTGGTATGTAGGTAACTCTCTTTACATTAGGGTGTTGAGGATGTCTAGTCTACCCTACTACCAAACACACTTTTTATTTCATGTCAATTATATGCCATAGCTACATGGAGGATTAAGGTTCAATTATTAAATTGGTTGTTATAGGTAATATATAGGGTTTCAAAACTCATGCACATAGGAATAGACCTTAGATATCTAGACACATGTGCACGTAGAAGATCAAAACAATCCTACACAAAGGACACTACTACCATTATCAAGATACTACCACCACATTTCCAATAATGGTACTACTATACAATTATGGATTTAATATCTAGGAGGGGTTTCAACACTAGGATATAGTTTGTGACAGTTAGACCATCTTCCACCTTAATTTCCAACACCCAAATCATCTATTTCAGTTGTTTTCTATCTAAGTTCTTACACTATTTATTAATATTTTTAGAAAAGTAAAATCTATTCAATCAATTTTGTAATAAATTAGTGGATATATTTATTGTATATTTTTACTCCAATTTATCATACTCATATATTTTAATGAGATTAGTTTAGATTTTAGTAAACATAACAAAAATAATGAGGCTAAATCATAGAGTCAAACACAAATAATAATTCATAATTTTCTAATTAATTAATTCAATTGGGACATTACATATTAATAAGAATATCATTCCTATAATCATTGATATTATCTCTCCATCAATACATCATTGTATCCCTATAATACACAATGTAATAAATAATCTATATTTGTAATATTTTTGTAACAATATTATGACTACCAAATATATTCCACCCAAATATGACTAACAATATAATATATGTAATAATTAATTATTACTCTCATAATTATTCACATTACAATATAAACAAATTAATGTGAGGGCTAATTATTTCCTAACATTCCCCCCCCTTAGGTCGTACATGATAATTTGTGTTGCATATGACTTAATGAAAGTAGAGAAGGAACACATAAAATTCTCATCAACCATTCACTATTGATAACACATCAATCAAATTAATGTGGAAACTTTTAATAGAAACATATGCCATCAACCATTTATTGAGAGAACCACATCAACCTGAAACCATGATTAGGAACCATCTATTCAAAATTCACTCTTTCATCTCCTAAACACCTTTTTCATGTAGTACAATATGTAGGAAAATAGGAAATACACATATTATTAATCACACATAAAAACAAGTGTTGAAACTAGTGTGTGTGTGTGTGTGTGTGTGTGTGTGTGTGTGTGTGTGTGTGTGTGTGTGTGTGTGTGTGTGTGTGTGTGTGTGTGTGTGTGTGTGTGTGTGTGTGTGTGTGTGTTTGACTATAATATAATTACCCATTCATTAGTTTCTAATGAGAGGTGTAGAAAGCCTTCATCCTCTAGTGTCCTCCAACTTCTAATAGGTGAAGTTGCTCACTCAAAAAATATGTCAATGAAGTTTAGGTGCATAATTTTTTTAAGGATAAGTCCCCCTCCCACCCATAATTTGGATGTATTTTGACATTTGACTTAGGACATCATGTAAAAGTGATAATGTGTCCTTGTACAAATAATTGACTTTGACTTTGACAATATGATGACACACTAATGAATATTTTTTTAAATTTTTTTAATGACCTAAAAATTGGAAATCAATGACACTTTTGAAATATTTAATTTGACACAATTTAAAAAATTAGACATACTTTAAAAATGACTCCTTTAACATAAAAGAATATGACTCTAACACTGATTGTAAATAATCATCAAAACTAAACCTTAACGAATGACTAAACACAATGTTAATTGACTATATATGACCAAATAGTTTTTTATTCATAAATTAATAAAGACCTATGACCATTAGACCATAAAGTTCTAAAATCACACACCAAGATTTTACCACCTTTGAAAAATATAATGCATATTGATGATAAGACCCATGTCACACATAAAAGATGCACATATCCCTAAACATGTCATAAAGGCTAATACCTAGATAAACTTAAAGTCTACTATAATTTGAAATAATATATTTTGATGTCAATGAACTTACATGAAAAAAAACACACCTTTTCTTTGATCAAGTAAATGCTTCTATCCCAGCCAAGTAAATAAAATCATGTCTATCAAAGACCTCCCTAATATCACATAGGGGTTGTGAGGAATAATTAAACTAGAAAAAAGTCATGATAGAAGGCCATATGTAGACTTTCATTTGTCATGACAGAAGGCCTATATGGGATTTGTGTTTAATGTCAGAATGAAAAATAAGAATATGAAATATGCATTAATAACCATGGGTTCTAGATTTGAGCAATCTTAAATAAAATAATAATGAGTGAAAGGGAGAGTCTAGCATCCATGAGATATCTACAATTAAGAATAGCCTTGAAAATATGAGTGAAGAGATTATTTTACTAGGTGTCATGTTTGAGGTTGAGTTGAGGTAGTCTACTAGAATAAGACACATGATAATATCAACAATGCATTCCAAAGCACCAAATTTTAATAAAAATTTGAGCATGAAATCTTCATGTAAAGTGTGAAAAATGATGGTAGGAATCAGATAGATGGCATTCTGTGATACAAATTAGATTCTTTTAAAATAGATCTTCCTAATTGATCCTGGTGTGAAGTCCACCTTTTATAAAAAACCTATCCTCCTTGTTGTTTTAAAATTGGATAATGGTTTTTACAATGAAATTAGACAATCTTAATCTCTAGTAGCATAATAATTTGAAATGTATACTTGATTATCCATTTGTATACATAAATATATCTCTATAAAAAAATTGTCTAGATGTATCCACAATTGCAAGAGTGCCGAAAAAAGCAAAATATGTAGAATATAATTTTTAAAAACTAAATTCAAATATATTATAAGACTCTAAATTATTCTCTCTCATGTTAAGGAAACCATATCTTACAACAAAACCTCAACTTCATAGATCAATAAGCCATTATTTTTCCTATTTTGATAATAGATAATGAGATTGTTTCAGATCTTAGTAAACTTAACAAAAATAATTAGTCTAAATCCTAAAGTCAAACAGAAATAATAATATATATGTTTCTAATTAATTAATTTAATTGGGACATTACATATTTATAGGAACATCATTCCTATGATCATGGATATTATCTCTCCATCAATATTTCATCGTATCCCTATGAATACACAATATAACAAATAATTTATATTCGTAATAATGTTGTAACAATAATATGAATACCAAATATATTCCACCAAAATATAACTAACAAACTAATATATGTAATAGTGAGTTACTACTATCATAATTATTCACCTTAAAATATACATAAATTAATTTAATTACTAATTATTTCTTAACATATTTAATACACATATGATTTACACAATGTTAAGTTCTAAAAACTTAAAACACAAGATAAAGATGTAAAACTAATTTTTTTGCCCTCAAGGAGCTTGATGAAGCTTAAAAAATTCTCAAGTGATCCTAATTCACATATAATTCCTTGGAATCACCTTTATTATGTATTAAAACCTCATGGGCACCTATTAGATCAAGAATCTTGGCATGTGTGGAGGAAAATGCATGAAAATGATCTAAAATTACATTTTTAGGCCCACTTTCATGATTTTGGATGTGTTTTAACTTATTAACCATTTTAATAATATTTTAAGGATTTGGAATAGGTATAATGACCTTTTACCATTCATATAATAGGTCCTTATAGTGATATAATTGATTTTAAGTCTCTAGACCAAGTCTTAGTGGAGATTGTCTTATTATTTGCATAGAGAAATCAGTTTTTAGACCTTATTGAGGTCATTTGAGGCATGATAATATTTTATATACCCTAAAAATCTCCAGTAAAACCATTTCATGAGTCTTTAAGACATATACAAACTAATTTGATGACTACAATCAAGATTGTGAGCTCAACTACACAAGCGATTTGTCTACTTCATGATGTCAAGAGACTATAAGGATGAACATAGTCATTTGATATCCTTTAAATACTATTTAAAGTTATTTTAATTATATACCAAGATTTTAAATATAGTGGTGAATAATGTGGCCTATAGATAAGTCTCTAAAGTTAATGTTTAGATAAGTACCATCCTTGAGACCTTGTGACAAATTGAACATGCTCTTAACAAAACCTAAAACCCTCCAAACTCATTTCTAGTAGGATGTTAAGGAAAATAAATTGAAATATGATATAAAGTCTTGCAAAAATTTCACATGACATTCTATAGTACATACATCAGTTTTAAAAGAGTGTTGTGATAGTCTTTAATAAGGACTAGGTCTTGGATGAAGAGATAAATTTGTCATCATTGCTTCCCATTGGATCAAAGAAGATTAGACATGAAAATTGTAGGTTATAATGACAAAGATCAAAAATGAAGAGTTATATGTCTCAAGTTCAATTCTCAGTAAGATGAGAGGTGTCTTGCAAGAGTCAAAAATGGTGTGGAAAGTTGCTAAGAAGGTCAAGTAGGTCATGTGTCAAGATAATAACTTGTAACTCTTCCAACCAAGAGTGTATATTTTTAAAATGGAAAAGATGACTCATAAGAGGTTAAGATCCATTTATACACCAATTATCATGATATAATCACTAAAACAAACCAACACATGTTTAGGATGAATTATATGATTGCTTCTTCACCTTATTTTGGCATTATAACTAATTTAATGATACATGATAGTCATAATATACCTCCTACATATCCATTCTATCTCTCTCATATATTATTATATATATTTGGGCTTCAATGGATTATAAAATGATCATCTATGTTAGTATGGAAAATCCATGTTAAATTTGATAGTTGTTGTTGTTGCTTTTGAAGTAAATACAAATTATTTTTACCTTCTTCATATCACATCTAGTGTGTTCACGATTTAATAGTTGATGAATGATAGTGTTGATGTTTATGTCAGAATCACAATGAATAAAAAGGGAGGGTGAATCAATATCCTAAAACTTTATTTCACATGTACTTTAACATTCCTTGAACCGTCAAATCAATACAATGATATATCAAAGCATAAAGAGTCATTCATATGTGTACAACACAAGAACCACATAATGAGTGGTAAAAAATCAAGGGGAAGAAAACCAAATTATATTTTATAATGGAATATATTCCTATAAGACACACATCAATATGTAGTGAATCACTAACTTCACATGGAGCACCAACCCCAACTAGCCAAGCACCCACTTGAGTAGGCTTTAACTAGCACCCACTTGCAAGGAGGCACCAACCCCATAGATAACTTAGCACCAACTTAGATACATAATTAATTTAATCACCTTTAGATCACCTTGTTTCTCAACCAGACAATTATTACCACCTCTTCATCTTTTCATACTTTTATCCTTATCAAACTAACCTCTAGGCCTCTTCATTCAACTAGCCTTCTTCATGACTTGATTAGGTCATCTAACCTTCATTTTCATACATAATAACCCTATAAAATATTCATAATATTTCATATGTACCCTTATTATTCTCTATAGGACCTTCTTCAGATATAAAAATTTCTATATCATTCACTTCAACTCACTCATCCTCTAACTAGATAATTAGGCCTATTAGGCCTTATTTTTATACTAGGATCTTAATCATACACCTTTTTGCCAGAAATACTTACTTTCCCACTTATATTTTCAGTAAAATATTCATTATAACATGCCAAAAATATGAATAAAAAATTAAAATAGGTTTTTCATAACATATAAGACCAAAACCCCTTTTAGGCCTTAAGGAGACCTAATTCAATTAAGCCTTCATTAGCACACATTACGATTTGACCTCCATGAAATAATTTAAAACTCCTCACATGAAATTAATAAGATTATATTATTTCCATTACACCTTTTATATGTAATCAACACTTGAATCATGTCATTATTATTGTTCATAATTAGGCCTATGCATAGCCAAAAAGTCTATCTTGAACTACTGATGATAAAACACAATTTTGCCAAAAAACCATGGAAAAAAATCACATATACAAAATATAAATAACCTAAATGTAATAAAAATTCTATTTATAATTCAAAAATTAGATAAAAATGACCCAAAGTCTTCTCTACAAATAGCCCTATCAAAACTACCAACTAGCCTCAAAACATAGTCATGAAAACTGGAACTTTTAACACATGAAGGGACATAATCAAGTACTTCCAATGCATTAAAAATATCCTAAAAGGTACTCATAACAACCTCCAAAAAAATATCATAATATTTCATGGAAATATTTGTCTTTCAGACCAATCTCACAACCTTGTATCTCACTATCTCATTTGAACTAGATAGGTCAACTTATGAGCAACATTTTCATCATATCCACTGATCTCCAAAAATTATACCAAACATTATAATGTATTATATGTATTTAAAAATGTCTCCATTCACTTTTATTCATCTGTAATCGATGATAACACATCCTTAATTAGCTTCTCACTTCTACTTGGGTTTCTCACTATTTGCATAATTAGTCATGTTTCTGATAGGTTATCTTAGATGACTAGTTTAACACACTTTAGGGATAAAATCTTGCCATAAACCACAATTTACATCAAATAAAAGTATAAATATCTTTCCTTCATCCAATTTTCAACTTTTATTTAGTCAAATTTGATTGATGCAATAAATCTTTGAGAAACTAACACTTTCTTATAGGGACTACTCATAAAATTGACAAGCCAATCAAACTCAGAGATGATTGGTAGAATTTAATACATGATATAATAGTTTTTAAATTCATTTTAGACCATTTTAGGCTATTTTTAAAAATATATTTCACATTGGGTCATTATTAGGGTTTTAGAGAGGATTAACATTATTTTTGGTGTTAATGATTGTTCATAAAAGATTACCCCTTATTTACAAAACTATTGCTTGGAGATATTAGAATTAACTCTTGAAAATCTATCATTAACATATCCATTTCCCATTCATAGGTTACTTATTCCAATTAACAACTCAAATTCCTTCTTAAGTTGAGAATTCTTCATTTTGTGCAAATGACATACCGCAAAACCACTTTTCATGCCTTATATTAAAAACCATGACCTCAAACCCTATTAAAATGCTTGAAACAACATATAGTACCTCTATAAATTATTATATTGGTTCAAAAATCTTTAAATATTAATCTCATGCCTCATTTTGCCACCATCTCACTCTTTATTTGCTTAAACCCTGACTTGTAAGCCACATTAATCCTTGAAACTAACTTTCTATCTTCTTTCCATCCACTCTCCAACTCATTATAAAAATAAAGTAACCTATCTCATTATCAAACACTAATTTACATCCTTCATAGTAATTTTAAACACATAATGACACCTCATTAGGTCAGGTAGGGTCTAGAATTAGTCTAGTTATAGATTTGGACTTAAGGTGTTACCCCTGTAGGTTGACTTTGAAACTCTAATAAGTGATCCAATGCCTCATATGCATGATAAATCATACTTATACATAAAACTATTCCTATATTCATTCATCTCACATAGACACCATGCTCAAACCTTTTCCCTAAGACTTTACATACCATAACTATTACCATGTCTAAGGTTTCTCAAGCACTTAAAACTTAACAACTAAACTTAAAACACTTCTTGATTATTATACACCTTGATAACATGACTTAAATTATCCTCATATAATTTCATACCTCTAAATTATTCCATCAAAAGATATCATTCTTCAATGATCTCATGAATGCCTTTCTTAAGAACCTTTGATATGAATGACAACATCAATGCCAAACCTAAATAAAAGGAACAATGCTCAGCAATCTCCCCTTTGTCATTGATGGAAAAACACAATATAAAATGAACATTATTATTTCTAAAATGTTTTCTTTCTCCCCAATTTACATAAATTACAAAGTGATGTTTGAAACTTCCTAGATCACACTCTTTACAATCAAAATACTCAACATGTAGGACTATTAGTTTATGAGACATGATACAAGCATGCTTTCCCTAGATCCATGTATATGTTATTAGAGTAACTCACTTGTTCATGGAGATAATGAACATAATTATCTCCTTATAATTACTTTTTCTTATTCAGTGATTATTAGGGGTAGGAATTATACCCAATTACTATCTTATGTGTTCAAAATTTACCTTTGGAAGTGGTTTGGTCAAGATGTCAGCAACTTGATCCTATGAAGAAACATACTCAAGTCTAAAAATTTATTCACTTACCTGATCTCTTATAAAATTATACTTTATGGTAATGTACTTAGTCCTTGAGTGAATTATAGGGTTCTTTTATATACTTATATCACTTTCATTATCATAATAGATAGGGCTAGGACCATCATACTCTAGATTTTAGTATTTTAGGGTCTGTCTAATTCATAGGACCTAAGTGCAACATGAAGCTAATATAATGTACTCAACCTCACAAATGGATAATTCTATTGATGGTTTATTCTTTCTTATCCATGAAACTAAGTGCCCACTTAAGAAGAAAGCTCCTTCACATATACTCTTCCTATCATCTATACTTCCTAACCAATCTACATATATGTCGGCTATAAAATTAAACTCCTTAATTTTTGGATACCATAATCCATAGTCCCTTTGAGATACTTGAGTATCCTCTTAATTTCTTGTATATTATTCTCTTTTTGATCTTCTTCAAACCTTCCCACAAGACCTATTATTTTCATGATGTTATGTCTGGAGATTGTGGTGTATATAAAAATTCTAATCATTGATGTATATGACATCTGATTACCTTTGAGGACTCATATTACTTTCTCAATATACACCCTATGATCATGGGTGTACTAATTTCTTTGCAATAGTTGATCTCTAACTTCTTCAACATCTCTCTTATGTGCTTGGTTTGTGAGATGAATATACCTTTTTTAGATTGAGTGATTTTCAACCCAAGAAAGAATAATAGTTTTCCTATCATGGACATATCAAACTCTTTACTCATCACCTATATAAAGGCCTTGGTCATGTTCTCATTATTTACACCAAATATGATGTCATCCTAATAGATAACTACTATTAACTGGTGGTCATCTTCTATCTTGATTTATAGATTACTATCCATAACTCCTCTTTTGAATTCTTGATGCAATAGATACATGTCCAACCTAGAATACTAGGATCTAGGAGTTTGATTTAAACCATAAAGATTATTTTTAAATCTACAAACATAGTATTTATCATCTGATATTGAGAACCCATCAAGTTTCTCAATGCACACTTCATGTTCCAAATGACCATTCAAAAGGTAGATTTGACATCCATCTATTATAACTTTAATCCATTGAATCTTGCATATTCTAGAAATAATATTATGGCCTCTAATATTTCTAATCATGCAAAGGTATTCTAAAATTATACCCCTTTAACTTGTGCATATCCCTTGCATAAAATTTTATCCTTGTTTTTAGTGACTACTCCATCTTCACTCAACTTGTTTATAAACACCCACTTTATGCTAATGACATTCTTATCTTTAGGCCTAGGAACTAGTTCCCAAGTCTCATTATTATCTATTTAGATTAACTCCTCATTCATAATACCTATCCAAAAAAATTATTTGCTTGATTATATAATAATCTTAGGTTTAATCTTGGATAATAGAGCAACATTCTCTTGATTTAGATTCCTTACTAGTCTTTTCCTTGTTTACATACCTACATTCTTATTGCTAATGATTTGAGATTCAAGGTGATCTCTATGAATCTACCTTGAGGTTCATTTTAAATCCTATGTCTATTCATATTATTATTCTTCCTCATCAACCTATATAGTTTCCTCTTCATTATTGAAGTATATATTCTCTAAAGTGTCATTTGAATGTGAATGTGATTTATTTGTCTCATTAATATTCACATTGGTGCTTTAAAATACATTACAAATATCCTAAAACATACTAAAAACAACCTCCAAAAAATTAACATAATATCTAATGGCAATAATGGTCTTGCAGACCAATCTCATAAACTTGTATCTCACTATCTCATCTAAACTAGACATGTCAATCTATAAACAAAATTTTCATCATATCCACTTACCTAAAAAACTTATATCTAACATTAAAATTTATTAAAATTATTTAAAAATGTCTCCATTCAATTTTATTCATCCCTAATCCATGATAATACATCCCTAATCCACTTCTCACTTCTCCCTAGGTTTCTCACTGTTTGCATCATTAGGCATGTTACTGATAGTTTGTCTTAGATGACCAATTTTTCACACCTAAGGGATATAAAATAAAAAAACCATAATTTAAATAAAATAAAACTCTCAATATTTATACTCCATCCATTTTTGAACTTTAACTTGGTTAACTCTGACTGCTATAGCAAATCTCTAAGAAGCCAACACTTTTATTTAGTGTCTACTCATACACCTAACAAAAAATCACACTTAGAGGTGGATGGAAGAGATGAATACATGATCCAATAGTTTTCCTAGTCCATTTAGAACATTATCATATATTTTGAATAAAATCTTTCACATTAGGTCACTATTAGGGTTTTAGAGAGGGTTAACACTATTTATAATGTTAATGATTATTCATAAAACATTGCCCCTTATTTACAAAAATAATGCTTGGATATCTTAGATAAGAGAATTTAACATTTATAATTAATATCTTAAATTACCATTAAGAGTTTAAATGTGTCAATAAACACTTGAAATCCCTTCTAAGGTTGAGAACTCTTCATTTTATACACACGAGAGACCTTAAGTCCACTTTTCATGCCTTATCTTGCAAACCATGACCTCAAATCTTGTGATCATGATTGTAAAAACATATTATACCTCTATAAATTCTAATACAGTCTCAAACATATTGAAATATAAATATCATACCTCATTTGGCCACCATCTCACTCTTTGCTTGCTTAGACCTTGACCTTCAAACCACATTAGTCTTTAAAACTAACTATATATTCTTTACATACACTATCCACATTATTTTAAAATTTATGTAACATATATAATTATGAAACACTACTTTACATCCTTCATAGGCCTTTAAAACACCTCATGACACCTAATTATGTTAGCTAGGGTCTAGAACTAGTCTAGTTGCAAATTTGGACTTAAGGTATTACCCCTGTAGGCTCACTTTAAAACTATCATAAGTGATCCAATGAATAATATTAATTATAAATAATCCTTATATATAATATTATGCCTATATTCATCCATATCACCTAGGAACCATGCTCAAACCTTCTCCCTAAGACTTTACAGACCATGACTAGTGTCATATCTAGGTTTCTCAAGCACTTGAAACTTAAAAATTGAACTTAAAACCCTTATTGATGATTATAAACCTTAATAACATGAATTATATGATCATAAAATAATTTCATAACTATAAAGTATGATATAAAATAATAACATTCGTTAATGACCTCATGAAAACCTTTCTTAAGAATCTTTAACATCAATTAGAACATCAATGCCAAAGGTAAACAATAGGAAAAATGCTCAATAGTTCAATCACCTTGAATGTTTCATATTAATTCACATCTTTTTTTGAGTATGTTATCTATTTTAGGTCATATGGTGTGTATCAAGTGGTTATTCAAATGATAAGTGTGTAAAACCTTCATTAGTGCCTCATTCTAGGCCTCTTGATCATACCTCTTATTTGATATACTATCTTCAACATCCATATTAAAATACGTATTATATAAAAGTATTTGAAGTTTTGTGATTATATTTAACCTTGTTCTATCCTTGTTATCAACTCATGGTCAAGAGGAGGAGACCTACAATTTGGTGCATCACCCCTTTTTCTACTTTCTTTCAACTTTATCTTTCCCTTTTTATTACAATTTGTATAGGTGTAGCATCAAGGGAGCCAACAATATCTATAGGTTTTCTATATTAATAGGCCACCCACAACCTTAGATATTTCCCATTGTGTCAATTGGGTGAGTAAAACTGAATCACCTCCTCAAAGGGTGTAACTCAAAATGACAATAATATGGATTAGGATAAATAATTAGAAGACAAGGGATAAGTGAAAACAAATCCAAGGGATAGAATATTGATCAATGGAAGAGTATTTATGAATGTGTGAATATATAAGAATAAATATGTAATAAAAAATGAAGAAGTTATGTAAATCAGATTATGTTCCTACTAGCTAAATATACTTTCAAGGGGATGATCATATGCATGTTATAATCATCTAGTATGTTTCCATGTTAATCCTATAATTTAGACATGTCATTATAATAATATTCTATATCTATATTATGATATGTATAATAAATCACACCATGTTATGGAATTGATTTATTAATATATTTTTTTTGAATATGCTCTATGTTATGAGTATAATGCTCCTATAATATGACTACATTATATGTCTTTTCTTGAGTAATATTTTGATGAATGATTTATGATTTTTGTTCTTATTTTAGAGTTTTGCCTCTCTTATAATGGAAATATTATATCCTTTATAATTAAATTTAACACAAGCATGATTATTAATAAGTTTTCATCCTTTTAAAACTATCATGATCTTCCTAATTCATTTCTATAATAGTGTAAATTAGGTCTAATTTTTAATACAACAAATCATGTTTTTGAACCAAATGATATACGTAGTTCAATGGATACAATATATATTATTCAAGTGTTATTTATCATATCCAAGATATTTTAGTAGTGCCATACTACAAACACTGATTTATAAGGTGTTATTAATCATAACATTGGTGATTTCATGCCATATATGTAAGGGGTGGTACTTAAAGGCTATATATATTATGAATGTTTTGTAGTTATCTCCATATAAATCATGGCTCTAACATTAGCCTTATTCAATATCTATTATTTTTTAACTTCATTCTTATCCAAATTATATTTGTTAATTTCCTCTTTCATAAGTACAATTTATTATTTAACTTTCACTTGTTTTAAAAATGCATGTTTTATTAATTTATGTTTTTGGTAACTTTTCTAGTTGTAACTTTTATTGATGTAACTTTTCTTGTTGTAATTTTTATTTTAATAATTTTTTCTTTTGAATTTTTTTATTTATGTAACCTTTCCTTTTCCAATTTTTATTTATTTAACTCTTCCTTTTCCAAAATTTCCTTTTATAACCTTTCATTTTCTAATTATTTTATAGAAGATGTAACTACAATTTGAGAAGTGTGGTCACTTATAAGAGGTGTTATTAACATATTTGGTGTTTTTATTTATATATATAATGTAGGATGACCACTATAGATAATATTTTATATTTTTCTCTTCAAATCCCAATAAGTATCTATATGATTTACATGCATAATATGGTAAGAACAATAGTATTTGGATATTTCAACAAGATGCATATAGGCAAGGTGATTAACTTATTTTGAAGCATGTTTCTTATAGTTTCATTTGGAGTATTTTTAACCTTGTATATTTTTTGAGCCATTAGATGTAGATGTATTATGGTTTTGGACCCATATTTAATATGAAATATTTTAAGGCACAAATCTATTTAATGGAGAAGTAAAGGTGAAGTTTATAATAAAATGATTAAGATTATTAGTATATGAAATAATATCCTAAAGTGATGTGATATTTAACAAATATTCCTTTATAACTCCTCTATGTATGCCTTCATAGTCACTATTTGATCTAGAATGAATTCACAAGCACAAAACCTAGGCATTTTTTTATTGATTATGTATACAAATATCATCAAGAGGGTGTGAGGGATGTGGAGGGATATGAGGAGGACCATTTTGATGACCTCAAATTTGTAATATATGATGGTACACATTATCTCTTAGTATAATTATAACAAGGATATCCATAATAGAGGGATGCTAGTTATCATGACCTTGAGGAGGGATGAAAGAAATCACATATGTAGATACTCTAGATTCAACATTATTAGGAGATGTATCTATAAGGATATATAATAATTCATAATAATTAATTTAAACCTTATTTTTAGTGTCTAAAATAACATATTTAAGGCCAACAATATGTAATTATCATAATCATTACTTGCTTTATAAAATATACACTATGCATATCCAGTATAGCCATCATATTATGTATATAATAAAGAACCAACCATCTAACGAAAAAAAAATGAGAAATTTAAAAACATAAAATGTGGTTTTAAAAATAAAATAAAGATAAATGAAACCTATAAAATATACTGAAAATAGATACACCCTTCATCCTCTACACTAAATTTATAAAAAAATAAAAAACCTCATTACATAAAATCCATACATAATTTCAGTGAAAAAATATATGTTTTTTATCTAAAAAATATGAATAACAAAATATCCCAAGTGTTTTGAAAATAGATTTGATTTGAATCAAATATTGTCCAAATAAATAACAACCTTAATAAAGTAAACCTTAATAGGATAATAAGCATGAAACCATATAGAAAAAGAGAAAAGATTCATATTTGTTTGTATGATTAGGTAACTCATAAATCAAGACTAAAAATCAAACCCTAATGAAAAAATATAAAGCCCTATAATGAAGGAAATAAACACTAAGGGAACCTAGGGTTTTTCATGCTTAATAAAAGGAATGAGATCACCAATATGTTTTAATTTTTTTTGTTTATATGATATAATAAGATATAAATTTTGATATAATTAAAATCATATCATATATTATAATAAATAAAAAAAAAAATTATAAATGTAAAAATTATAATTCAATTTGGAAATTATACTTTTTATATATGGAAAGTACTAAGAGAATCAAATTTCTTAGCATTTTATTATATTGTGTAGTCCTTTTAAATGTGATGATGTGTATATTAGGCTTACTTGAAAAATTATAGATATGGAATAGGAATAAACCTATTATGTATTTATATGAGACTCTTTTGGTAATTTCCTACTCCACTAGCATGTAAATGAAGGATTTAAATTTGTAAGGTCTAGAATTATGGAAAAGTTAAAGTCTATAATTATGGAAAATTTCAAGTTTAATAGTTCTAGCTAGAAGGTAGGAATATTGATATGATAATATAGATGTAGTTTAAATATAAATTTGAATAGGTAAGACATAGACTAGGGAATTTTTGTGTGTGAATGATAGAAAATCAAGAAAGTTAGACCCATAGAAAACATGTGCATCTAAGATAAGGGTGCATAAGATAAAAATGTGTATCCACAAGTCATGTAAGGTGAATGTAGGTGAAAACTAAAATTTCCATGTATCTAATACAATATTTTAGCGTCAACATATAAATTTACCAACCCTTGTGAAGGATTAGTGCTAGGCCATTAAGAAACATAAAATAACAACTTATCTACTCATTTAACTAAACTTGAACCTAGAGATGAAAAGGTAGATCACCAATGCTCATATATAAATACAAATATATTGAATCAAAAAACTATAGATGCATTTTTAATTTATAATTCTACCTTTATTAGCTTTAGTACCAACTTAAAAATATAAAAGTGCATGCATGGACAACACTCATGATGCATAATATAATAAATTATCCCAATCTTATATAGAGTGCCATAAATCTATATGTAACTTTTCCCTCAATCTGATAGATCTAATAACATGTCACTTACATACCTATAAAATTTATACATGTTTAGTTCATATGCCATCAAATTTATATCAATATATAAACATTTTTTTGATAATATAAATCAAACTAATAAACTAATATAATATGAACCCTCTAAATTATGTAATCTATCCCCAACATCTAAACTATCTATGTATGTAGGCTTGGATATATATGACTAACCCATTAATATGATCCCTTTGTAAGGTGAGGAATGTAACTTATAAATTAATCATATAAAAAGTAAAAATTTAAATATACCATGTTGTATATAAATATATAATAATTTAAATCATGTAATCCTAAGGCATACAAGTGTCATGTCAAGATAGATATTACAATTAGGCATGGAGTATTAATAATAACAAATATAAGAATTGAAAAGTAACCCACACAAAAATATGCATGATATAATTCTTGGAATCACACATAATTAGAAATATGTGTGATATGGACTAAAATACCAAAATACTAGTATAAAATAAAAAAATTATCCACACAATGTCATGGCCATGATGCATAAAATTAAAAAACATGAAATAACATTTAGTGTTATGCTAAAATGAGGAATACATAGTACACATAGTGTCAGATAGAAAAAACTACACACAATGAGCAATCAATATTACACTATGAACATTCATGTCTCACATAATGAGAAAATATTTTCATAAAATGATTAAAAATCACATAAGTAATGAGATAAATAAATAAAGTGTGTATTCCTATTTTATCATATTTATCATTTATTTATGATTTCACTTACAGGGGCTTATGGGAACATCAATATCCTTGAGTGCATGCATTAAAGGGTACACTTGGAATGGGGTGGGATAAGCTCATGGTAATTTGTGAGATATTTATTCCTTCATAAACCTTATTAACTCCTATTATTTCTCACTCAAATCTTACAACCTTGAAATATAGCTAAGTCTAAAATCCAGTAGGACCCTCCAAAACATAGAATTTGCATTATAAATCCTAAAGGTCCAAAACCACTCTCAAACATACTAATATTGTGTGTGTGTGTGTGTGTGTGTGTAAAATTTTACATGAATGTTAATTTATATATACACTAGTTGCTTTACTCATATCTAGCCCTTTCTTACATTTCAATTAGCCTAGTTTATTTAGTACATTTTAGGGTTTGGATTGATATATATATATATATCAATCCAAACCCTAAAATGTTATATAGTGGTCATAATTATCATTCTAAACATGATATAATACATTAATATGTTATAATTTCATTCTAATTTATACTTATAGGTACTATATGGAGGAGTTATAGTTAGATTTTTATCTTGGAGGTCTATTCTAGCTTATGGTCTTTGAAACTCAATAGCAAGAGTCATGTTGAGGATTTATAATAGTCTTTAGAGTATCTAACAAAGGATATCTACATCTTATTATTTCCATTTCATGTCTTCAACCTAAAACATATCTTGCAATGTGCCATTTGAGCTAAAATGAAAGATTGAGGTGTTAATAGGTCTACCCAAAGGTATGTTTATCCCTACTCTCTTTCCTTAGTTAATCCATATATTATATATGGATATTCTCATTTATATTATAGATTTTTTTATTTATCCTTTATTATTATCCTCCTTATATTAAATAATCTAGTATAGTTATAGGGTTACTTTAGCTTTCCATTTATCACCTTAGGTTGCATAAATTTCCCATTAGTTGACCATTTCACCATTTACCTTATTATTAGTTTAATAATTTTAGATATCTTGGAATAGGGTACCCGTGTTAATCATTTTTTTACATGCAATATCATTATTATATCTTGATACACCCATTTAAATTTATTGTTACAATCATTTATATATATTGAACCCTAGTTAGAGCTATACCCCTTGTCATAGACTCAAGATTTAGAACCATATTTTTTTTCTTGCACAACATGCCCTTATTATTCCAAGAGTTAGGGAAACTCATTTTTTTCCTCTTGATCTACTCCCACTTAAATTCATGTCTCGTTGGTCTCATCACTCCTAATTTTTTTGGGTCATCTATCTCAATTTACTTATTGAACTAGGTCCTAAAACCATCACCATTAAAAAGATCACATAAACATGATAAAATTCATAGGTAACACTTTCCATGAAAGTGGAGTTATGACCTCCCAATTCACATTTAAATCCTATCTCTCTTAGCTCCTTTATCTCTCTTAGCCTACTCCAAGAGGTAATATAATTTTTTTCCTTCAAGAACCCCAAACCTATCCCATTGTGATGACCAAGTATAAATGGTAAAGTTTCATATATAACACTTGGTCCCAAAGTGAAGTCTTGATGCAATTATAATCATGTAACAATCTTTCCTATTTTCTCTCTCATCTCCTTATAGCTACTTTATGGGGTCATTTTGATTTTCATGCATATTGGACCAGTGATGCCCATCTCATCTTATTATTCACAATAATGTGGATAAGTTTCATTTTTTATGCACTTATCCCATTTGTCAGGTCTCTAGAGTAGGCATTATCTAGCTTACCTAAGTCTCCTAGTTTGATCTAGGGGATCATTTTAGTTTTCATGTTATTTCAACCCTTAAAAATTACTCCATATCATCAACCAATATCATGAATTTTTTTTTTATGTTTTTCACTTCTACCCAAATTTACATTTGGAATATTATATTATGCTTGCAAAATCACTAAGTTAGGTAAAAAAACTTATAAAATACCCCATTTAGGTATACCAAGTTAAAAATTCCATGCCCAGATCTAATCAAGTTTTTTAAGGTGGCTTGTAATTATTTTCAAAATGGTTAAAATCCTATACTTAATTGGGATTTGAAATCCTAAATAGGCATAGGGGTTTCATTTACTTAAAGAATGGTGTTAATCAAAACTTTTCAACAATGTTATAAAATGACAATAAGGTTACCAAATGAGAACAATGTTGTCTCTTAATAGTAATGTTGCTAAATGGAGGCAACAATATTTAATGAAAACAATATTATAAAATGATAACAAAATTATTTAATGAAAATAATGCTATAATTTAAAAATAATCTCTATCATTTGATAGTGGTGCTATTGAATGATAGCATTTATACCAAGTGATAGTATTGTTGTCATTTTATAGCATTGCTATGAAATGAAAACATTAATGTAATTTGATAGAATTACTATCAAACATCAGTATTTTTTTCATTTATTAATATTATTAACTGATATCATTAATCACTAGTACAAAAACAATAATATATGATTAAAAAAACTACTAAAAACTACATATAAATAAATGACCAAACATGATCACATGACCATTACTAGTTTATTACCAGTCATTTATAATGTGACCAAATTGATGATTAAACCATTTTTAGTCATTTATTAGTTGTTTTTATTAATCAATTTAGTATTATATTTAGTCATTAATTGTTATAATCTAGTCACTTATTTATTCATTTTTTATTCATTGATATATTTAGTCATTAATTTAGTCATTGATTATTATTAACTAGTCACTTATTTAGTAATTTTTATTCATTGATTTATATCCATTGGTAGTGTATTTAGTAATTAATTTTAATCATAATTTTGATCAATTTGGTAGTATATTTAGTCATTTTTATTCACTGATTTCATTGGTCATGATCGTGTCCTGATCACATTTGTTGCATTGTTGGGGAAACTTAGTTGCACCAACATATAATCAATGTAATTGTAAATGTTCACTTCTTGAAAAAAGAATTTAGAAAACCTTAAATATAGATTAAAAATGATGATTATATATATCCATTACATTGTTTTACTCATTACATTTTATAATTGGGGGTATATTTTCATCTTCCATTGGATGCATAAGTAGTAGTAGTACAAATATTTTAAATACATCTATCTAAAAAATGCAAAGAGATGACAAATTTTAGACTCATATTTTATATTTGTCACATACCATACTGATTAAGACTCCATTAACTTCTTCATTAATTTATATCTAATAAGAGTATGAAAAAATTTAACTCATAATATTAAGTACAAGAAAGGTAGTTCTAATTAGGATGTAAATTGCTTAAGTCACCTCCAATTAGGTAGTAAGAGTAATTTAATATTAGGAACAAGAAAATTATCTCAAATTAAATTATAAAATAATAATGTCACCTCTAATTACAACACTAATAATAGTCCTAGATTCATGTGGCCATGAGACTTTTAAATGGCCCATGTTGTATGATAGTGATCCTTAATTTTATTCACAGACCACATAAAATGCATAAATATTATTCTAATCAATATGTAGAGCATGAATATGATGAATCCATGAATATTTCTCATGAATAAACATTTATATCATTAGGGAATATAACTTACTCTAATTTGAAACTCATGATGAATTAATAAATGTTTGTATATTAGATACATGTGCCACCAAACATATGACATAATGATGAGACTTCAAAACATATGGCTTAAAACATAGAAAAAATAATCAATAAATCATTTAAACATAATTAAATATCTATTAATAAGGAAAAATACTAAAATTTTATTGAGAAAAAGTGTTCTTATAGTGGATACAAGATAGAAATATGTGGCTTTGCTTTGAAAAATGTGTTAATACAAAGTGTGTTTCTTAGTGTTGTGACTAAGAAAACTATGTTACAATTACTTTTTTTTGCTTATATAGCTCCAAAATAGATTAAAAACACTAATAATATCCCTAAACAACACATTCAAACTATTGCATAAAGTAGTGGGCTAAGTTGTCTAACAACTAGTACATGATGAACACCAATTATTTCATTTTTTTCAAATAATTTAATGGCCACTATGTGAAGGTCTCTTCTTTCTCTTTCAAATGGATATATCTATCTATTTTATCTTCATAATCAAGGTGTATGTTACTTTTTAAATTTAAAATATTTAAATTTGTATCTCTTATTCCTTTCAATTTGACTCCATGTATAATAGATAGTGAGTGAATCTACCTAATGCCCATAGCAACACCATCAAATAGATCCAACACCTAGACTTTATCCCCTTCTTAGAGTTTATCAATAAATGTCTACAAAAAAAAATAAAAAATATTGAGATATAAAACACACATTATATTTTAAAAATGGAGTGAGTTAATGGTCATATTCAAACTAATTATGGGTTCTTAAGGAAGAAAATGATGACTTGAGGATAGGGGATTCACAAGGTGTTGTTATAAATTTAGGATATTGTAGAGTTAAAGTGAGTCAAATGGAGAATATTTTAACAATATAATATGTGATTTAACTTGGCCACAATAAATAATGGCCTAAGCATAAGATGGATCCCAATAATAGGGAGGGTTTCCCTATGAGAACCCCTAACCAAAGGCCTAAGATCCTTAACCTTTTGGGATAGTTTGATATAAAAAATGTGGGATAAAATTACTTCTTGACAATGAAAATGGTTCTCATGGGTTAGGAAACTAATAATGATCAAAGCGGTTATCTCAACCATGCCAATCTACATCATGTCTTACTTGGCACTTCTGAAGGGTGTAGAGAACAAACTTGATCAACTCATCTAGAAATGTTTCTAGCAATGCACAAAGGAAAAGGAAAAGATAGATCTTGTGGTTTTGGACAAGCTTTTTAGATCCAAAAAATAAGGTGGGGTTGACATGAGAAATTAGGCAATCCAAAATAAATTATTAGGAGTGAAACTAATTTAGAGGATGCATGAGGAACCCACAATAAATGGGCATAGATTTTGAATAGGAAATATTTGGGCAATGTTTCTTTTGAAGGGATTTTGATAATCAAAAACACCCCAAGAGGATCATGGATATGTAAATTCATGAATAATTTCAAATCTAACATCATAAATTTAATATCATGAGATGTTCATGATGGTAACAAAGATAATTTTTGATACGATTCTTCGGTAGGATATCCAAAATGAGATGACATTCTATACATTCTACATATCAAGGAGACTCTCTCTAGGGTTTGGGGGACCAAGGTTAAAGATTACATAGTTCTAGATCTAGCAGAAGGAGGTGTAGGCTAGAAATGGAGGGATTTTTCAATATTCAATTTTAACCCCTAGGAGGTAGATAGTCTTAACCATGACCTAAAGAAAAGAAAATTAGTTTTTAGACAAGGAGAGGACTCCATTATTTGGTGTAGTTCATATTAATGGATTTTATTTAGTTAAGGAAAGTTATATAAGTATAGTAATGACACAAGGAGGTATGATAAGCATCATCCCTTTTCAATATTACTGGAATAAGTTTGTAATTCCTAAAGTAGGCTTATTCTCTTGGGCAGCTTTGAAGAAAAGGATTCTAACTACTAAAAGATTTAGGAAGATGGGTTTCCATGGTCCTTCTCGATGTCCTTTATGTAGATCCCAAGAGGAGACAATGGATCACATTCTTCTTGGTTGTCAATTATCTTTTGAATGATAGAGGTGGTTATGCATGAAGCTAAGATGGAAGAGTACCCTTCCTAATGATATAATGACTTTGTTTCAATACTGGCCCAATATCAAAAGACATTATACTTATCATTGTTTATGATTGATAAGTCCCACAATTATAATCTAGGAAATCTGGAAGGATTGGAATAAAAGACTATTCCAAGACAATAAAATGAGTATCAAATCCCTTTAAACCAATATTAAGGCAATTATTATGGAAATAGTTAACAATAAATTAAACTCTATTAGGTTAAAGGAGGTAGTTTTTTCAAACTGGGATGCTAGTATGAGGCTCTAATGGGGTGGTTTGAGAATTCCCCCTATTCTAGTTTAGAGGGTCAGAATATAAAAGAACAACTACAAAAACTAGTCTGGAGAGAGCCTCCAATAGGATGGGTAAATTTAAATTTTTATGGATCGACTAGAAGCAATTTGGGGGTTTTAGGGGTAGGATGTATAATTAGGGATTGGTAAGCAAGAACTTTAGTCACTTCTGGAAGGCACTAATAATGAAGATGAGTTCAAGGCCTTGTTACATGGGTTGTTTCTATGCAAAATTATTAGATCTAAGAAAGTTTAAATTGAAGGTGACTCCACTATTGTCATAAATTATATAAGAATAGGGAAGACTCCAAACTAAAAGCTAAATGCTCTTTTAGAAAAATCCCTAAAAAAGCTAGAAAATTTTGATGTTTTTATAGCCAACCACATTTACCATGAAGGAAATGTAGAGGTATATTTTTTAGCAAATAAAGGAGATAACAACATTGAGGACACTTTTATTTTGGAGGATGAAGATTTAGTAAATTCACTTTAAGTGGAATGGTTTTAAAATATTTTATTGAAGGCTCTTGACATGCTTGGTCATGATTGGACAAATCTCTCAAAGCTTGGAAACTGTTCTCCCTCGAGTGTCATTAATGAAGATAAGCTAGATGTAGAGGAAATGGATCTATTTAATGGAGCCCAACAAGTCTTTCTCACACAAAAGAGTGAAGCTAGAAAATGAAGAAAAAGGAGATGCCAATTTGCCTTTGTATCACTCAAAGGCAAATGGATTTTTTGGGATTCATCACAGACTTGAGGTTGAATGTCATAACAAAGCCTCACAAAATTTATTATTTGCATTTATTGGACTTGGAGGTGATAAAAATGGTGTTAGGGAAAGATTTTTCAATAGATAGGAATAAATATAGAGTAAATTCAAACATAACATCTTAGTCTTAGTGTCTTTTCTAGATATTGGAGGTGAGAAGGTGGATATTCTCCTTCTGTTGCAAAAAAGTTTCAAGCTAGATTTTTAGGGTAATGACTTGGAGGTGGTTCTTTGGGCAGAGATAGGAGTGGTGATTTTGTGGTCATAAGACTTATCATTATTGATTCTCAACATGACAGATAGGTCTATATGGCTTTTGGTTCTTTTCAACATGATATATAGGGCTCTCAACTACCACTACCACTGGGCCACCATCGAGCTCTCAACATTGAGCTAAATGGGGAATGGGTGTTGTACTTCACATATCTAGTTGAAAATGGTGACTTTTATGGGTTTTTTTAGCTAGTGTTTTAAATTTTTCTATGTAATTTTGATGTAAATATTTTATTATCAAGAAGAAACTCTTTTGAAAGAATATGTAATCCATGGGAATCTTTTGTAATAGAATGATATGCTAGGGGCATAGTTATTCCCAACTGTAAGAATTTTTTAATTTAATATCAATCGAATACCCACTTCACAGTTTAATGATAAAAAAACACACACATTATATTGTTTTTAATAGTTGTATGTAAGGTCTTATGTCTTGGAATAAATCTAATTTTTAGGTGTTTTTTTTCTAATTTTATAATTGAATAACAAAGAAGCAACTTTTTACTCTAAAAAAAAAAACTAACCCATTACAAGGTATAAATAAATAGAGGGCAAGACTATAATAGTGATAGACTATATGAGATGTACTCCAAAAAGAGACATAGATTGGTAATCAAGTCACCCTAACTGAGGACCATGACATCCCTGAACACAATGCACTAATGCATTGTCAAAATCTATGTATACATTCTATTACAACTAGGTTCTAAGCTTCCATATGTAAGTTATATGTTCTCCCTTATTTCTATGATCTATGTATATTATCTAATTACACTTCATTACTATTTTAACCACCTTCTATCAAATAGGTAATGATTATTTTTATTCACATAATAAAATAACCATTACTTACTTGAATAGTAATTACTTGCATGTGTTTTTATAGAACTCACATCCAGTTCAGTATGACTACTTATACTATGAATATATTTGCATGTTCATTGAGTTCATCATCATAATTATCACTATCAACATTGATATGAAGTTGTACAGTTTTACATCAAGCTTTATTGATAGGGCCTTTTTATTTTCATTTTGATTTCATATAATTTCTCTACATGTGGTTTAATCATCATGAAAAAAATTAATATAAATCAAGTAAATAATGCAAAAGTTACAAAATTTTGTCCAAAAGAAGAATAACAAAACATTGGGATATATTAACTTACATCTTAAATATTTTAAAAGCTATAAATTTTTGTCCAAAAGAACATTTTAAGCATGAATAATGATAAAAAAATTGGGATATATAAGTGATAAATACTATATTATCTCAACTAATTTAGCATAACTATGATGATTGTGATACACATTCTTATCTAGTTCATCATGATCACTATCAATATCAGTAGCTCTGTTGACATCATAAAGGCATTTTTGTTTTCCTACTGCTTTGATAAAATTTCTCTATATGTGGTTTAACCATCATGTAAAAAAATATACAAAGCATTCAATAGTCAAGTAAATAATGCAAGCTATAAATTTGTCCAAAAGAACATTTTCTGGATCACTCCAATAATAAAGAAAATGGGTTATATTGTCTTATGCTCAGATTTCAATAATATACATATTAAGAGGAATTTGTATATAGAATTTACAAAAAAGAAGAAATGAGATCAATAGATCCTCTTGCCTCATTTAAATCCATGGATTTATGCTCATTTATTACAAAAATTATAGGGTTAACAGAGGTAACCAACTAAAAAACTTGCTGAGTGAGACCAAATATGCAATTCATTACTTGTTGGTACCCTTCATTTGAGTTGACATGATCTAGAGAGGTTCATACTAGGAATTTAATAGATGGTTTTGAAATCTCTATTGATGAACTAGATTTCTACTTCATCCCACTCTTAGATTTACTAGGTCGATCTAGTGCTACCATTTAATTGATAATATCTTCTACACCTATTTCTTTATTACTATTTTCCACCTAAAATACAATGCCAATTTCAACATATAGTCAGTTTAATAAAAAATCAAAATAAGTAACACAATTTAAATTAAAGGAAAAGTCCATACACTTACTACAAATTTGTCCATTTTGTCCTACAATGCACCTCGACGAAATGTATATCCAGCCCTCACATTATCTCTTGCTCTCTTGCCTCTATTACTCTTTGACAAATATTCTTTATAATTCATACTTTCTTTCAATTCCTCCCACTATTTGGGAGATAGAGTGGATTATAACCTCTCTTTTCCCTCTATGATTGTTTTTCTGTAATTGTATCTAAAATTATTCATCAAAATTCTCATCTTTTACTTGTAATATTTTCTAGAGATTTGTCCACTAATAGTATCAAAATCATTTTCCATTTTTTGTATAACATTTTCCATAGTTCATGGATCTTGATCTAGAAAACTTGATTTTAAAAAATCCAAATGGGCCCTACATCTTACACCCAACTTGGAGGCCCACTTTGTAGCATTTAGCCCAACGGGCTCACCATCTCTGGATACCTCAACCAAGAATGGTTTTTTGCCTTCTAATTTTCTTTATTTTGCATTCATCTCTATAGATCTATATAAATATTGACTCAATCTTTATCTTTTGAAAAAAGTAGACATAAAATATATTAAACCACTACCAGTATATTTGGTTAATCCACTAGTTCCATCAAAAGTTCTAGATGCAATAAGTGCACTCTGAGGCACAATAGATGCAAGTGGTCTCTCTTCATGACTTTAATTAACTATAACTTCATTCTTATTATACATATTAAGTGTACCATAAGTAGGTAGATCAATACTAGTCTCTAAAAATTACACTTCAAACAAGTCCTTTAATGTTGAATAAATGATCTACAAACCTGTTGTTCCTTTGCTTTGATGTTTTTCAATAATCTCTCTTAGACTTTGTGCTAAGATATCATCATGATGCTGCACATCACCATGTGCTATATCATGTTGGACTATAATATCCCTTCAGATACCAAAACAAAAGCTCTGAATTGCTTATCTTTATTTTTGCAAAATATCTTCAAATAGATAAATAAATCACAGTATAATCTCTTATTTATTTTCTCATATGCTTACAAAAGAGGACCTCTATCAGGTATACAATGAATATTGAAAATATGGCCTTAATAGCCTGAGTATTTTGTAAAACTGGGAAATAAATCTGGATCTGGTACGTCTCAGCCTGCTGTGTAAAAACACAGTCACCGACGTCAGTTATACTACCATCATTGGTTGACTGGGGTCATTAAACTACCAACATCAGTGATATGTCAGCCAATGTCGGTCTTTGTAGGTCTCTGCCCACCGATGTCAGTATATGATCTTTTTGTGGATGCGTATGGATTTTCACGAATCTGTACAGACTTCATACGGCCACTGATATAACACAACCTGTATGCTTGATCCTGATCTGAAGAACTATGGGCTAATACAAAAGATCTATATCTGGATAATTCTTGAATCAAAGCCCAAAATAAAGAAATACCTGTAAACCCTTGTGATAGCTTTTGTGTGAAGTTATCTCTCAAACTTGTAAACACTTGTGATAACTTTTGTATGAAGTTATCTCTCAATTTGGCAATAGATCAGCTGATCTCTCACAACCTCTGAATCGCACACAATGAAGAGTTGACATTCTTCAATGCAAATGGAATCCTAGAACCCTTGGCTCAGTCTTCACAGAAGAATTTCTTAACAAGAATCAATATCAATAATCAATCATTAAAATAATCTCTCCCATGAGAAACTCTTATACCCCTCCAAAGGTGTGCTTGCTAAAATTAGATTCCCTTAAATTAGACTTGGGGTTTCTTAAATTAGAATCAGGGTCTTAAAATTAGACCAATTCTTAAATTAGAATTAGGGTCTTAAAATTAGACTAAATAATTAATAATTAATAATTAATTAAAATTAGACCAAATAAATTAATATTTGATTAAATCAATCAAATATTAATATCTCCCTTAATTCATGTTCGAAAGAGCCCGAACGAAAACCAAGCCCATCTCCATCAAGACCCTCTATCCATCCCATCAGCCTACGAGGGTCGCATAATAGGCTAATCATCCACTCGGAAAGATGTCAACTAGAAGGGGACATGACATGGACGTCACCATGTACTATATCAGGATGCACATCACCATGTTCTACATTAGGATACACATCACCATATGCTATATCAGGTTGCATATCACCACAACTATTATTCTCACCAATTACATTTATTGAATCATAAATGCATTGGCTTCTAGGAGATGATGGCACTGTATCTTTTGTTGAATCATAAATGCATTGGCTTCTAGGAGATGTTGGCACTGTATCTTTTCTTTCCTTTTGTTTTTTCTCTATAATTTTTTTCACTGTTTTTATTTCTTATAAAACAAAAAAAATATCATATTATGTCTTATATACATAAATCTTTTGCCTATAAAATTTCATTAAACACTATTAAATAAATAATATACTACTTAGTGGATTTATAACTTGCCTATTTTTCAAATCAAGTTATGATAAGTATTCATTATTCTTGGCCACTTTTTCTCTACAAAATAACTCATGATCTATCAAAAAAAAATTAGCATTATGGTCACTATCATCAACTAATATGTGCCATTTAGTACTTTTCCTCATTTCTTGAAGTCCAAATAAATAATAATGTATAAATCAATAATTTGAATCAGTAAAACTTTATTGATTTCATAAGTTGATAACTATTGACTTTTTAATCTACTAATAAATACAAATGGAAACTTAAAATAATATTAAATTTATAGTTTAAAAATAATTTGTAGTCAAAAACCAAGAAGATGTTTACAATTATAGGTATCAGACTATCAAGATGACTATTCCTTATTTCAGTTGGATATTGAAACCTATGAATACTCATCATTGTTATCTACATTTGATTGATTTTATTCCTCATCCTCATCTATGACATGTAATGCATTCTCTCTCCCAATCTCTTCATTGGTAATCAAAATCTCTTCTTTAAACACATCATCATTATCTTCATCCACTTCTTTGAATGTTTCTTGTAAATTAACAAATTTGCCATCAAGAATATATCGATAACTTACATGAAGTTTCTATTAGAATGAGACTCTATTTGAGACATATGACCATCCTAGGATTCTTACATCATCAATTAGAAATGATTGGTTCATTTGAAGAAGGGAAACATATTGCTTATCTGTCTCTGATAAAAACTATCTTGTATTTACATGTATAAATCTATACTCATCAAATTATACTGTAGATGGTCAAATCCACTTAAATTTTAATAATAAAGGACTATTTTCACCAAAATCCACTTGAATAATCTCTTAGATGAATCTAACATAAAATTTATTCTCAGTTTCATGAAGAAATTCAGCACTAATAACATAATCATAATTTGTCTTTCCTTTGTCTTTTTCTTCCACTCTTAAATGACTACCATAGGCCCACATCCCATGAAAACACATAGCCCATAAACATGGAGATTGTGAAATATCACTTCCTCCATTGTTATATCTTGAACTTATTCTTTTGCATCATTGACTGCATTAGTAATCCACTATTCAAATTTTGGAAAAGAATCATCTCCAATCAAATCATGACGTCTACTCTTTTGAGGTTGATGTTGCATCCAAGTCTGATTCTATTATTCATATTTTATACATATAATATTAACATACAAATAGTAAAATTAATCATATAAATGTGTAAATTCAATTGAGTAAATAAATTATTATGTAAATTTTTTTACTTTCACCACTCATCAAATGAACATGTGTTTTTAATAATATAGGCATGTATCATACTTATTTATTGATTTGATAGCTTGAAGTGACATCCATTACCTTCTAATACTTCACCTACAACTCTCTCATCTTCTTCATCATCCCATACATGTTGACTGACATTTTTAAAATCCTTCATATATTCTATGAAAAATCGCATGGCCTCTTACATTAAATATCCCTCAGACATGATACCTTCCAGTTTTGCCCTAGTATGAATAAAGTTTTTCAAAACATTCATATATCATTCTATAGGATAAATATCATTCTTATTGGCCCATAATTCTCTAGTTCATATTCTAGATGTATCAAAATATGCATAGAAATGTTAAAGATTATTGGTGGAAATTCCCATTCCAATAAACAAAGGACTTTAACAACCTCCTATCTCAAACTATCAAAGTTCGAAGGATCTAATACATGTAAAATCATTCTCTTTAATATTAGGCCCAACCTTATAATTTACAATCTTGGCACCTTTGCCAAACTTGATATATTTACCATAATAGGTAAAATATTATTGATTATGACATGATAGTCATGGGTTTTGAGGCCTCTTGAGCCATTAATGTTAGTTTGGATTATAATAATACTACTTACATATCCAGTGGGAAAGTGAGTCTAAGACATCAACTGTAAGAATTATGCACATTGTTCATTTATCCAAACATAAGTAGCACTAAGTTTTCTATATTTTTCATCATCACATTTTTCAGCCCAAAGATTTTGATGAATATTTAGCTGTCAAAAGTCTTCACATGATAAAATAGTATAAAAATCACAAAAAAGAGTTTTTATAATAACATAGACTATATTTTTCTCAGTATGCATAAAGTCAATAATATGTCGAATGACTATATCCTTAAATTATGGTAGGTTTTAGAATATGCACAACTGTTTTACATTGCTTTCATTAAATGGATCATATCTACTACCAATAATCCCATCATTTTCAATAAATGGCATTCTTTTTTATCCATTCTCAACAATGAAATCACCTATTATTAGTAATGGTGCTTCACGATTCTCTTCTTGACCATTGAAAAATGTTTTTTGTCAATGATATGGATGATCCATTTTAATGTAAGCATGATGTCCACAATAAATACACTTATGAAAATTTCTTGAGTTCCTCACAAAATCCTTAAATTTGTAAGTAGGACATTCATGGTGTCCATGAATACTGAGACTAGATAATGTGCCATATGTAGGAAGACCATGAATCATAAATAATAAGGAAGATCTTAAAGTGAATTTGATTGAATTACCATCCCTTAAATATTGAATTGCTTTAATTCTTTTCCACAATTCCATTAGATAATCATATAATGGATCTAGATAAGCATCGATTGTATCTAAAGTCACACTTTTATTTCATGGTATAATCAATGATAGCATTTAAAAAATGGTTTAGTTGCTAACCAAGGAAGCAATTTATAATTTATTAAAAACACTAACCATGTTGACCATTTACAACTCTAATCTAAGAATGTGTGCACCCCATCTAGAGCCAACCCAACCTTATATTATGATGATATTAAGAAAAATCATGCCATCTATTGTCAAATTCCATCCACATCATAGAATTAGGCACATGTCATTATTTTCCATCAGTGATCTTATTTTTGGCATGCCGTTTCATAAATTTAATAATGTCTCTCCACCTATACATTCAGAGTAACCATGGGATTATCAAAAAGTGGTGAAGAACCTTTCTAAGAACCATAGCTGATTTCAACCCTTGTTTATACCTCACTTCATGACATTTTAGGCATTCACTCTCACTTGAAATATTATTGAAAAATAATACACATCCGTTAACACATGTGTGGATGTTTTAATACACTAAGCCTAGTTTAGTGATTTTCTTTTTACATTGATTTCATTTTGTTGGCAATGTGGAGTCAAGTGGTAACAACTAACTTAATAATTATAATAACTGATCTACACTCTCATTTGTCCAACCAAACACCACTTGTAAGTTAAGAATTTGAAGGATTGTTGTCAAATGACTTAACCTATAATTATCATACATAGGCTTTAAAGAATCCTCCATCAACTTGGCCCAGTCATTGTTTAGACCCTCATTCAATATTCTATCAACTTTAAACCCTTTATCTAACATTGTTGCCTCTTTATCTATGTTTTTTCCCTCTTAATCTCTCACACTATATAATTATATCATATCTTCATAATAATTGTAATCCCAATGGATTTTAATGCTATGCCCATATCTTATCATATGTTGATAAATCATATTTCTTTTTCTCACCTTTCTACCAAGACGGCCATTACATGGACATGGATATTTGTCCATGTCCCTCTCATCAGATACTCTTTCATAAAATGCATGGTATTGATCCATAGTCAATCATCTATGTTGATCCATCTATAATTTTCTACATAGCAACAAAATCCTTTTGGGGAAAAAATTGGCAAACCAAAATTTCAAGATTTTTTGAAAATATCAGGAAAAAATAAAAATTTTAAAAAAATGTATAATATTATAGACTAAGAGACAAAAACTATTTTTTTAATTGAAATGCATCTACATAGAAATAAAGTTATAAAGAGCAAATAAAATAGAGAGTTTAACAAACGAATTGTAAAAAATAGATTTTTGTAGTTTATATTCAAATTACTGATTACATTACATTGCACATCTTTCAAACTCAAATCATTACATCATATTTCATAAATAATAACTAGATGTTGATAGATGACAAAATTTCAATTAAAATATAGTTTTCACAAAGTCAACCTAAGTAGTTATGCAATTACTTCACATTTCATAACTAATAACTAGGAAGAGCTACCAATTGTATTTGCTTGTCATGGTATTTCATGAGACCACATTTATTTGAGGCATTTTTTCAAATAGTTCACTACCTTGTCTATGCTTCCACATTTTTCATACATGTTTACCAAAGAAATTTATCAAATAGTTCACTACCTTGTTACTATGGGTAAAAGCCTAAAATAAGTGCTTTTGAACAAGCAATGGATGCTTGGAAAAAATCTATCAAAGCATAATATTAAGTACTAATATATACAAGGTAGTGAACTAGTTGGAAAAATGCATCAAATAAATATGGTCTCATGGTGATAGAATGGCATGACAATCTATAACAATTCACTTGTCATGGAATTCCATCACCATGAGACCACATTTCTTTGAGGCATTTTTTCCAAAATTCATAAAATTCATCCTAGGAGTCCATATTCCTTTTACAATTATTCTAGGAGTCATTCATAAGCATCCCATATCATGTCCACGTAAAAAACATTTAGATTCTGATCATTGATGTGCTTTTTATCTCTTACCATAGCCCCATAGTACATCCAAATAGATTTGGTAGGTGTGTGGGAACCAAAGGAAGTGAAAAGATAGTTACCTCTTCCCCGTAGCATGTAAGAACTTCACTTGTGGTGTTGTAGTAGATAGAGACTAGTTACTGCAGCCCTATAGAGGTTACAAAAGTAATTAGTGGGTTGGTGGTAAGATTTTGAGTAACATATAATATTTCACTATAACCACATAACAAATAAAATGTTGAACTATAGTGATGCAATTAGAGCAAATAGTAAAGGTTTAGTGCATCCCCACAGTAAATAAAAAGATAAATGGTGGTATGGCGGAAAGGATTAAGCCAATACATAACACATAATGTATCACCACAATAGTTCAAAGAAGGTTTTATGAGCTAGTGGTAAGCAGTAAAAGTTATATAAAGTATGTATCATGATCTCACCATAGTCAAATCCAATGATTGTAGTGATACGATAAATAGTGAAGGGATGCCAAAAGATCTCATGGTTCCATGATGGTTAGATCAAAGGTTGGTGGTAATTTAATATGAGGTATAAGGGGTAACATGTATCCCACCATCCCATGATAATGTGTATCAATGCTTTTAGGGTGGTGTTAAGCATTGAAAGATGTGGAATAATCATCTAGAAGCTACCACGGTCCCAGATAGATCTAAATAGGTCATATAATGATGCAGTAAAATATTAAATGCTAAAATAACTATATCACCACCTCCTAGTGGTTATCATTGATGTCTATGATTAAAGTTCCTACCTAGACATTAGATTAGACCGAATCAATAGTCTGTGTTTGAAATAATTGAATGCTGAGATTTGTTGATTTAGTGGCATGAAATAGAGTAATGGTGAAATGATCGAATCTATAACAAAATAAAATTTGGAATTTATTTGTATTTCATCATTCAAGTAAATTCAATGGTGATTTTAGATGGTAAATTCAAGCTCTATGTGTGCACTTTAGCCATCTTCCAACCAGGTAAGTCTACCTCATCACTCTCTTCATAAAATTTGGTATTTAGTTTATGTTTTGTTTTTGATTAGTTTGGTAGAGGAAGTTACTATCAACAACCTAGTTCATAAAAGCATCAAACTATGGCACCTAATAAATTTGAGTCTATAAGTAAGAGCATTGAACCCCTTATTCCTAAGAATTAGTTCCTTTAATAGTCATTGTTGGATATTTTGCCAAATTTAGTTGATAAAGGGTATACGAAACTATTCAAGGATGTAACAGGGGGTGTTGGGATGCTAGAGTCCCTATCTTAGGATGGAACCTTTTTTGGTATTTTTATGAAAATCAAGATGGATAGGGACTAGTTGTAAACCCATGGAATTTGAATTTGGATAAGCTTGTGGTGAGAAATGTATTCATTGATGTGGATTTGATTAGGATATTAGAACAACACTATCATCCAACCACCAAAACTGTGAGGTTGCCAAATGGGTCAACATTAGAGGATATGGATATAAATTAAATACTTGATTACTTCATGCTCAACAAACAATCCCTCACAAAATTTGAATTAAATATGAGTGAAGAAGAATATCCCAGTATGAGAAATGCACATAGGAGTGATGAGTTTCCCATGTACAGGAGGAAAGGGGCCAAAATATAAAGATTTCAATCCCAACGACTATAGTTGAGCATTTTCCAATTGATGAATTTGTTGTGTATTTCAAAAGGACATATTTTGCTTTGTGTCAAGTGCTAAGAATTGATGCCCAAGATAGAATGCTAGTTGGCATGATGATGATGGCCATGAGAAAATAGAACCCAGAGGTTAATGTTGAGTATGATTTTGCATTATTTATGGAGAATAAATTGCATGATGGATTTTTTAAAATAAGGGAGAACAAGACACCTATGGAGTTTATATATTATTATTTATTGTGTCATTTAATTTTATATCAGAATAGAATCAATTGGCCCATTAGGATGGATTTGAGCATGATTGGTCAAAAGAGATAGAGATTGCCTACTTAGTGTTGGTGTTATAAATGGGACACTTATTGTTAGAACTATAACTATGTTATGTTCTATGATTATTTCTCAGTTATAATAATGAACTCCCTTATTATCCTTTTTCCTAGATTGACCAAAGAGATCAGATAAATTTAAGGCTTCTTGATCATAGGCTAGAATAGGGTCACAAACATGACTTTGCTGATTGGTATTTTTTTCTTGACCATACTATAATTAGAGTATTTGGGTGTACTCAACCACTCCATGTGTTGCTAAAATTTATGCCAAACAAAATTTATTTTCTTGAATTCATGTGGCAGATGCTCTAGATGGAGAAAGATGTGATGAAAAAAATAATGGAACATTTCTTCCAGATTCCACTATGTTTGGTGAATGGTACATTAGTGCAGATATCTTGGAGGAGTTGCTAGCCTATTTGAAGGCTAAATATTCTTTGAAATCAAGGATAAAAAGGCTTTGTGATCTATAAGGTTACATGAACTTTGTTAGACAAGTCATCCTTACCAGGATAGGGATATCCCATCAAATCTATTTTGATGAGCATGTGATCCTAAATTGTGTCACTTTTAAAGAGGTATATAATAGGAAAATAAAATCAGAAATTTTGAATAAAATTGAGGATGATAAAATAAAATAAAACCCTAATTTTTAAGATTTTTTTTTGAAGAGGACCCTTTGAAAAGAATAGATTTGATAATTGATAATTTTGAAAAAATATACGGTAAGTTTCCAAAAGCAACCTACAAAGATACCAAACTCCTTGTCAAAAAACCAATAGGATTTTTGATTCAAGAACTTTGTCTAGATGTAATGTGAGTGCAAGATCCAATTTTTGCAAATTCACCACCTACCAAAAGGCAAAATACTGATGATGTTTCTACACTGGTTCCATATGAAATTACAAAAGGAGTTGGTGACTCTAAAGAGTTGGATAGTATTTTGAGGCATATGGGAGAGGAAGAGGAAGTTTATCAGCCCCTTGTTTGTCAAGAAACAAAAGCACACAAACTAGAAGTAAGAATGGATGGATAAGCACAAGGTGAGCCTAAACTATAAGAAGATGAAGGGTTGTGGCTTCTATGAGGTTCATCAAGGATGATGATTTAATTAATACCTAATAATTACAAGATTTTTGACTCAAAATGAATATGAAACAATTTGAAAAAATGTTAAAATAAATTAAATGGGTGTTGATGAATCTTAACATGATCAAATTATGACATAGACTTTCAAGGATTTGAAAATTGATGAAATAAATGTTAACCCTGATGAGACTAAACAAATAGTTTTGAAGAGTAATATGTTTATCATCCTTGGCCTTGAATCGAAGAAAATGATTTTTTAGACCAAGTGAGAAATCAAGATGACCCCATAATGGTTTCTAAGTTTGATTATGAGGATGGTGTTAGTGGTTATGGGTTTAACCCAAAGACAGACTCTAGCAGTATGGGCTACAAATAAGAACCCAAACAAGCCAAGATTTATTTATGTATTCTAAGTGTTAAGGGGAATAGTTATGGTGAAAACATTTTAGGATACATTAGTGCTTGAAGCTACCACCCTTATTGTGCACTCTGTAATGTTCACACAAGCTATTGTCAAGAAAATGAAGTAAAGATTGCTCAAATATGAAAAACTCAAATAGAGATGAATGATTAATTGAATAGGATATATTTGGAAAATGTCAAACTAAAGTAACATTTTAAGGGTGTTGATTCTCAAAGCCAATTAATTATGCCATACTAAGATCCTATGCCAAAAATAACTAGTGATAATACAATCATAGTTGATCAGTTGAATGCATTGAAGTTGAATTTGGAGAAAAAAATTCAATATTTGAAAAATTAAAATGAGAAGACAAAGGATGAGGCCAAATTTAAAATCCTTGAGGTGTTTGAGAATATTTTGGAATATAGAGTAAAATTGGTTGTTTACAAGTTGGGAGATGTGCATGAATGTTATTCTTCCTTATTTTAGGCCATTAATCAATTGAAGGTCAATATTTCTATTTTGGATCCAATCTAAAAGAAATGGTAACCTACACACCATACATTATTAACCTTGTGAAAATTTCTACAAAGAGATCCAGGTGCTCTCACCTCACTCAGGCTAGTAGAGAAGATAGTGAAAATGATCTTGGATGAATTTTAGTATGTGAATGATAAGACCCAAAAAATTTAGGCAAATATTGATTCTTTTGCTACCTTCAAACACTAGTTTATTCCTTTAATTTTAATAGAGGATAAAAAGATCAAAGGTTTTGATGCATGGAATAGTTAATATGGTCAAACAGTTTCTCAAGTCATTGATTTCTTGAAAAAAGATCAAAACATAAATATTCTCAATTTCAATGTCATTTTGGATAGAGTAATTACTATAGATTTTGGATATACAAAGTTCATTATTAATGTCAAAGTGATACTAGACAAAAGATGAAAAGATCAACAGGCCATCTTACTCCAGATCCAAGAATATAAGTGGCCTAATGATTTGACAATGTACCAATGGGAAAATTAGTATTTGAAAACTAAATAATAAACATGCCAAGTATGTAGAGGAGAAATGAGCATCAGGTTGGTGTTAACCTGGCACCAACAAATCTTGGACATCCTCTTATTTTGTCTTTTTCTTATTTTTATGCTTTTCAATATGTATTCAAAATATATTTGGTAGTCTTGTTAAAACTTGTCAAAAATTATATATTTTAACATGTCATATTAAGGGGTGGGTATATGAAAAGTAATTTTTTGGAATGTGAAAGGTCTGAAGCTTGTAGCTTCCTTCACCCCTATAATAAAGAAACCAAGACCTTAGGAAAGATCTCTGGGAATTTGATTTTGGAAAAATACATTATAAGGCCTGCTCTTCAAAGATATATAAATCAAATCAAACCACATTTCTCTAGTGTCATATATCTAATTTTCAATTTCTTGTTGAATATTCATGTTATACTTTATCTGGTTGTCTCCATTTTTATTTCTCCTTGTTATTTGAAATAAGATATCAAATATATATTTAGTTTTTCAAAACACATTTTCTATTTTTGTGTAGTTTATCTAATTGGGTTTCCTCAAGTAGGGATTGAATTCCATTAAATAGATCACTATAACTTGGAGGATTCAATCTAGACAATTAAGAAGAGCCAAGTAATAATAATCTTGCATGTCTATGCCAATCATACAAAATCCCATGCCAAGTAATTTGAGTTGTGGCTAGATAGGAAGCATAAATCTTTCTATGAATAGACTCTGTTACCCAATTATTGAGAAAGGAACCAATCAATTCTTTTCTAGAATCATTTCTTTATATCATATTCAAAAATTCAAATCTTATTTTTCTATTGTGTAGGAGTAGGATTAATAGTAGAACTTAAATTAAAAAAAATTCAAATCATATGCCAGTTTGGATTAGGGTGAATTGGATTATTCAATTGGAAAAATTACATAGATCCCTTAATCTACTCTGAAGTCACCAATAAATTTTAGGAGTGATTAATCATTAGTGAATATAAGGTAACACTCACCTGGGAAAAACATAGCCTAAATTGTAGAGAATCCTAACTACTTGGGTTGATCTATCAGTTGGCCAGATTGGTTTCATAACCCAATCATAAAGCTTGGCATCTTTAATAGGTTTTGCATATTTCAAGGTTGAGAACCAAAAAAAGGCTTTAGAAATTTTAAAAAAGACAACTCACATAGATCAACATGATTCCATGCATTCATCAAGATGGGTGACTTATTAATATCATTAGACCCTAGTGCAGCCTTAGATTATTTTAAGACACCAAAGTCTCTTATAAATAAGAGAAGAGAATAAGTACCCATTTAATTGTTAGAAAACATTGTGGTTATTCATTTTGAGTGTGATGAATTAGATATGACTCAACAAACTTTTATGGAGGCATTAGGAAATGATGTTCTACCTCTACATAAAACTCTGTGGTTAGTTTTGTGCATTTTTTTATTATAAGATTCTCATAGTTATTGAAAAAGGTAGTGTTCATGAAGGAATGGAAAAGATGTGTAGATCCTTTGAATTATACCCGTATCATGTAATTTCATTGAGTCATTTATCAAACCATTTTTTCTTCACAAGGTAGCATTTTCTTTTGGAAAAGTTGACTGAGATATCTCTTGTTTCAATTGGCCACCCTTTCATGAAATCTCATTCATATTATAATATTACATGATATTATCATAGTAAAGTTGATTATGACACCACTAGATTCTACTACATGGAATCAGTCAAGGAAAGCTACAGGCCTTATGATTTTATGGATAGGTTCAATTGAAGCTGGGAGAGCTTAAGAGTTCTTTCTCAAAATTTGAAAAGGTTCTAGAGATCCACCCTAAGAATTGTGAGATTTTAAAAGATATAGGCCATATATATGACTAGCAAGGTTAGGAAGAGAAGGCTTTGGAAATTTTAATAAAGGAAACTCACATATATCCACATGATGCCCATTAATTTAACAATATGGGTGAGTTGTTAATATCATCAGACCCTAGTGTAGCCTTAGATTCTCTTAAGATATCAAAGTCTCTTCTAAATAAGATTAGAGAAGAATTACCCATTTAATTTTTAAATAAAATTGGGGTTCTCGATGTTGAGCATGATGAACTAGAGTTGTCTCAACAAAATTTTATAGAGGCATTAGCAAATAACATTTGGGTTCAATTCATAAATAAAATCTTGAGTGCCAATTCTATAGTTTTTTATATGCACTTTAAGGATATGGAATTCTTAAAATTACTAGAATAAGGTGGTGTTTCACTTGAGTTACAAGTTCAATTCCCATATGCTCCAAAATACATAGAGGAAAGTAATGAAAAAATAGTCCCATAAACCCTAAACTACCTCTATGGTTTTGGTACTCAGTTGCCTATGTAACTAATGTAAGTTTCCAATTAAAAAGATATATATTTTGTGTTTAATTTAATGAGGGTTTTGAATTACCTATGAATTATGTGTAGAGGGTGTCCCCAAATCTGACTTCATTGTAGAGGGCTTCACCAACTTCAAATTCTTTGTAGCAAAATCTAAATTCCTTGCCCACCTTTTTAGAAGTCTCTAGGTCCTCTACAAACAAGCTTTATCAGCCATGTAAGTAGATTCTATAACCCAAAATGGATTAGTGCTAGGCTAATTACCAACTAAAAAAATGAGTAAATATTAAATGAATAATGAATCATGCACGATACACTCCTGCTAGATTTTTTTTTAAAATTTCATCTAATTTGTATTTTCATGAGTAAATATTTAGTCATTTTTATTTATATGACTAAATAACTTTTTATTTGATGACAAAATTAGTGATTTATTTACTCATTTATAGTTGAGTTGAAAAAAATTAGTAGAATTTAGACATTTTAAGTTGTTATGACTAAAATTTTTAGTCATGTAGTCATTTATTTGCCAAATTCTACTAGTGAATATTAGATGATAACATAACTACCATTTGGTAGTGTTATTGTTCAAAATCAAATATGTCATTAATTGATGAAGATTTGTGATCCATAAGGTCTAGTATGTCTATAGGTTTTATTTACATTCACAAATCTATCTAGCTTCTACGTCTTATTATGATTTGTTTATCCATTCACCTTATCACCTAAATAATGTCTATTAACTTTCACCAAATTTAAAAACACATACTTAAATATTCACCATAAAGGACCAATTTAATTTTTATGTAAGCCACTAAAATTTACCCTGATGCCCAATTGGCAGTAGAGTAAGGCCTTTAGTGGGGTGAGAGGTAACTCCATTAGGGGTATACATGCCTAGATAGTAATGGATAAATGTCTAGGAAAGTGTTTTCAAGGTAGGATTTAGTATCTTGATGATTAGATCCATGATATTTAGTCTTTGTACATTCAAAAAAGTGTTGATTTCAATCATTTGTACACACCAAGTCAAAGAAAATGTTTGATTTGATCCGTTAGTTAATCCTATCTTCTCCTCACTTGAATATTTTCATGTTATATATGTAATATTATCCAAATATTTTTGGGTTTGAAACAAATTTATATCATTCCAAACACTCAAAAGTATTTTATATCAGATTCTTCATTTGTTGTTTATTCGACAACATTCTCTAATTCTTATAAGAATAACGAAACCTCTTTCTTTTACCTTTTTATCTACCCATGCTTGCACTCATGGCTTGTTTGTATTAGAACTCATATGTTTCTTGTGTGTTCTATCTCAATTTTCATGCCAAATTATGTCCAAAAACCATCAATATTGGAAATACAACATCTATGTGAGAAAAATCAATATATAACACTTAGTGTGAAAACAGAGTTTTTACCTCCCAATTTGAATATGAAGCTTAGATCTCTTAGTTTCCTTAATATTTTATCATTCTCAAGGATTTCATCTCAATTTATGTTCCCTTGGGATCTTGAAACCTATCCCATTATGATGACCAAGTGGTAATGGTAAAATTTCATATATAACACTTAGCCTTGAATCAATGTCTTGTTGCACTTATACTCACATGATAATCTTGCATGTTTACTCTCTCAGATACCTTCAGCTACTTTAGGGGGTCATTCTGATTTTCATTCCTATTGTAATATTAATGCCTATCCCATTATTTTAACCATTCTTATGTAGATAAGTTTCATGTTTCATAATTTGAGTGAAATCATGTTTTTGAAGCACTTATCCCACATATTGGGTTTATAATGTAGGTATTATCTAGCTTACCTAAATCTCCCTATTTTATCTATGGATTATTCTGGTTTCTATATAATTTTAGACTCAAAAACTCATTCCTTCTCATCACTTGGAATTGTGCAATCATTTTTGTGTTTTGTACTTCTCCCAAGTAAACTCTAGACCCTTATATTATACTTGCAAAATCTCACTAAGTTAGGTGAAAAACTTGTCAAATTCCTTATTTAGATATACCAAGTTCAAATTTCTATGCTCAAACATGATCAATATTTTTAATGTGGCTTAGAATTTTTTGGTTGATGCCTAGACCTAATCGGTTTTTGAAATCCCAAATAGGTCTAGGTGTTTCTTTTTTTGAAGCACAATGTTAATTAGAGTTTCAAATCTGAATAGGTGTAGGGTTTGTCAAGAAAAGTGTTTAGTTCTTGTCAAGATTTATTTCTTGACTAGGTTATTGGGGTTTTAAATTGATTCAGTCAGTGTATTTTGGGGAAAATATCATACTTAGGTCTTAGGGGGATCTATATGTAGTTTTAGTTGTAGTCAAAGTTTATGAACCTCAATTGGGTCTTTGATCCATTTGGTTCATCATCATAGTGTTGGTCAAGGATTGTTACCTTGTGATTAGTCCTTTACTAATTGCGTCATAGAACCCAATTGGGTCTATGATTCCCCTCCACCTTGAGCCTAATGTTGTGTGGGATTGAAATATTGATTATAATGGGGGCTCGTAGTCAAATAAAAAAACACTATTAATCATGGGTCCGAAGCTTGATTATGTCTTGGGGACCCCTTTCACATCCTATGCAGTGAAAATTAGTAAAAGCCATGATTGGGTCTATTAAAATTTTAAAATGTTATCTTAGTTTTATTCAGTATTCTAAAGTCTAATCAACACCAAAAAAATTCAAATTTTAAAAATCAACTTAAAAACATCTATGATCATCCCATAAGTCCAATTAAGTCTTTTTTGAGTGTTTTAGGGATATTTTGTTATTTTTAGCATAAATTCTCACTTGACTATCAAAAATTAAAACTTTTCACATTGCTATAAAGATGAATCTATTACAAATGCAATGGTACCCTCAATTATGTTTGGTTTATCTATGTGAAAATCTATTCACATTTTTTTGTCAAATTTACTAATCATTTCTTTTAATTACTTTTTTTAACTTGTGTTTTGGTCTCTTTTTAGGAAATGAATAGTGAAAGTGGAAAGTTTGGAAGTAAAATAAAGGAAAAGAGGCATTTATGTGCATTAATGGTGGTAGTTTATTATTTTAGAGGTAAAATATCCCCCATGGAAGACTCCCTTGCTATATATTTCTTCATTTGGACAATCCAAGGGTTGGTTTTTATTATCCACACAAGAGAATTAGAGCTATCCTATTTCAAATTTATGTAATTTTGCTTTATTCACTCTCCCTCAACTCTTTTCTTTCCATTATGATGGAAACATATTGAGGGAATGATTGTAATTGACTTTGTATTTGATTATCAAATGATGTATTCATGATTAATACAAGACTTGGGATTATTTGCTTCCATTTGCATGTGTATACAGTGGTGGTGGCTATTATTTCTTTGTATACTCTTCCTAAAATCTTACATTAAACCTAAATTTGATTTTACCTATGTTGATTGGATCAAAGACTTGTTTGTAGAGCTCATATAATCATGAAATTGAATTTGTCGCCATTCATATAGGATTTTAATGTCTTTTTCTTTACCCTCTCATTAATTTTTTTAATTAATTTATTAATCTAGGTTTTGAATGATTGCATTCTGAATGTACATTTATCTTTATTTCTACTTATTTAATTTCCACTATCTATAAATGCACTGAATAATAATGGAATGAGAAAACACCCAAATAAACTATAAACACACTAAACAAAACCCTAATAATGTTGATTTGTAACTGGAAAACATATAGATGAATGTTTATTTATCTATTTTTAGTACCTAAATGAAATCTAATTAAACAATATGATAAACCCATATTACATTTTACATTGTTCAAGTACCCTAAATCTATTGCAATTAAGTTTGTGGTGCATACCAGTAAGGCCCTAGAAATGGAATAATCACAATGAGCCACTGAGTGATTCTTTAACTCGAGATGATAAGGTAGCTAAATTGATGTCTTTTATAATCACTATACTATAATTTAAAAAAAAATTATGGCTATAACTCTAGATTGAGATAATATAAGCATTTATTACTTTTTCCTTCGGTGATCCACAATAAGGCCTTTCCATGTGATTTTTTGATATAAAGAATTATATGTCCTTGATGAATTTGTAGACATGATCATAAAACCTTTTAATGTTATTTGAATATTTTGAGGTATTTTTGATAATTTTATTAGATTACCTACACATGAATATTTATATTCCATGCTTATCTCCTCAATTCAAATTACTTTTAATGGCTTTGACCATATTTATTAGGGTATTAAACGTTTTACGTTAATTGAAAAACCTTTTCACCATATATATATTTTTATTTTTTTAATTATTTCAAGTTAAATTTGTGTAAATGCATAATTTTTCTATCACACACACACACACACACACACACACACACACACACACACACACACACACACACACACACACACACACACACACACACACACACACACTTCAATTATATGTATTTATGTCACTCTCCTCTTTTAGGTTTTAATATACAAGTTGGTATCTCCTTACAGAGGTAATTCATCCCCAAATATGCATTTTAAGACCACCATACTTAAAATTCACTGCACCCTCAACTTTATAGAAACTTTTGATGGTCAAATCTCCATATTTTCGAAATTTTGGGATGAAGGTTAGGTTATTTAACATGGTCATTATAATTTTACTATAGTAATTAATGAAAAATATAAATACAACATACACACAGTCACACACACAACACCCTATAAAGACATGGGAATTCTGCTCAAAATTTCAACTAAAATTGATCAAGTTCAATGACCTTATGGAAAGAATGGGACAACACGTGGGATATATATTCAAATTTTCATCTCACATTACTTAAGTTCAATTACCCTATATACATAATGGGTTAATGCATGGAGGTCTCTCAAACTTTTAAACTTTCATTGATTAAGTAGAATAATCTTGATGAAAGGTAAGGTAATCTCATGGGATTGGAATGTCAAAGAATAGGGATTAGGAAAAAATATATTTATTAGGGCCATTTTGGGAAGAATTTTTGGGTATGAGAAGACTAAGGCTATGAGGAGGTATCAAAGGTGCCTCACATTCAAATTTTCATAACCTATGTGAAATATAACAAATAAAAGGGATGTGTTGTTGCAATAATTTAGATGATTGGAAAGGAGCATATAAATAATAAAATTTATTGTTGGGAAAAATTACTCATCCTCCATGGATGTGAAAAAATGATGTGATATCAAGAGGTGAAGGTGATTGAAATGGTGAATACAAACTATCTTGGTGAGATGTATTGTAAATTCTCTCACACCAATGAGATCCTTGGAAGGATATTATTTAACATGCTTGAACAAGTGGTTAGATAGATGTTTCAATAAAGAGTCATCATATTTATTTAATGAAATACAATGGCATGGTGAAGGTTCTTGAAGTTGGTGATGGTATAACACAAGAGAGCTTGAATCATATGGTGAGATAGTGGACAATCAAGGTGAGATCCATTCATTTTAATTGATATAATAATATATATTAGGAGTATCCTCATGCCAATGTGAATCCTTCCACCTTAAAATTCTAAATATAAGACAAAATGTTCACTTATTCAAATACAATTAAATTATAGTTTAATGAAATAAATCGATTACCTTTTGTAAACATTTTTTTATTTTCTAAAAAATGTAATGACTATGTCATAAAAAAATTAACTGATTATTTTTGTTCTCTAAACTTAGGTAGTTCTATCTTCAATCCTAAACAAGGAATTAATCATTTAGCATTCACTGTGTATTCAAAACTAAAAAGCTACATTCATTTAAATTGTATTTTATTCACTAGTAGTCTAGTACCAAATTACTAATAAGAAAAAGACTCAAACTATATAATTTCATTTTGGTTTTTAATCTCATGAAGCCATGAATAAAATGTAATTTAAAAATTGAAATATTAAACAAAATGAGGATAAATATAAATAAAAGGATAGTGAGTTTCTCTAAAGTTTGTAAATATGTTTTATTTTATAATTGACTAGAAGAAAATCCAAGCATCCCATATGGAACTCAAGCTATCAAATGTACAGTGAAGAAAAATGTATAAAAATATAAACTGTAACTTAGGATTATTTGACTATAATAATTTTTGAAGAAATTAAACTTATTCTTGGACTAAAAAAATAGATGTGAAAAAATTATGAATAGGAATAATATACTATTATAAGTTAAATAATGAGAGCTTAAGAATTAATTCAGTCAAATGAAAGAGAAAAATTATACATCCTTTAATAATAATACATACAATCTACATTTAATGCAAGTTGAAGCTATCACATATTTATAGTTTATCCTTTTGTACAAGGCCTAAATATTTCCCATGTAGTTATAGAAAATGGATGTATCACTGTTACAAATCCATTCAATAGTTTCCTAAATATTTAGAATTCCTTATGTCCTGAATTAAAATTGGTTTAAATGGGTTTGTATTAACACTCTAAAAAGGAAACAACATAGACAACTAATGAATAATCTACTTGGATATCATCTTTTCTTGAAGTCTTCCTTAAAGCTTTGGGTTATGCCCATAATTTCTCTTGTAATTCTATATTTTATTTTGATTGTATTTTTATTTCCAAGTTATTTTGACATTGATTTCAAGACTTACTAGAATATATTCATGATGTAAAATTTCCACCTTAAATGATGAAAACTCAAGAAGACCATTTCTAGATGCTTATATTGTTAGAGTGGGACACAATCATGGATTAAATTAGATAGGGTTGAATGCAAAAAGATAAATTTTTATGGAGTAGTGAAATATGGAGAATAATTCAAAAGGGAATAAGCTTGTCTTCATAGCCAAAATAAATTATTAGCATCATTAGCCAAAAAGTATATAAGAAGGTAAATTATATAGTGAGTAATTAGGTCACCCAAAAAGGTAATTAACTCAAATCATAATTATAAAAAGACTTAAATTACATTTATCTTAATGACCTATTATTAACCTAAGAAAGCTAATTAGACCATGTAGGTAAAACCACATAGTGAGAAAAATCATACACTAACATCCGTTGTTAAGCATAGCTTAGGTGGGTAAAATAATTGGGTCCCAACACAAAGGCTTGATGAGGTACCCAACTACATAAATATGATACATTAGAGGAGGAATACATTAGAGATGACCAAACCCCAAGAAAATCCCACAAATAAAGATACTTTATCTTTGTGAAAGCTTTGGGTAATATATCAATAATTTACTCTATTGTATTGATGTAGTAGAGATTAATGACTTGATCATGGATGGGATCCCAAAAAAATGTCTCCATATTCTTGGTCTATTGATGGAAGACCAAATTTTTGTAAATTTGGACTATGTTTTGGCTATTGTATAAGATGACTATTGGTCATTGAAACTAGATTCCAAACATAGTGAGAATCCCCTAAAGCCAAATAGACTCAGTTGTAGCATTAAAAATTCCTTTGTATTCTACCTCAATAAAATATAAATTAATAACATTATGATTCTTACTTGACCAAATAATTAGACCTCAACTAATAGATAAATTATAGATTGAATTAGACTTATGATTTTGAATATCACTAGCCCAATATGAATCTGTATAACCATTCAAGTCAATGTCAATGCATAATCCATAGTGAATCTTAAAATTATAGGTACCCTAAATGTAGTGGATGATATATTTAGCTACTTTAAAATGTATATCATGTGGTTTATACATAAATATATAGACCAATGTTAATTATAATGTGCTTAAGGTAGGTAAGACTACCAACAAGTTATCAATATGAGGTAGCATTAACCAAAGGAGATGGAAAATTAGATTTAAGCTTCACACTAGATAGAAAAAGAGTTATATATAGCATAAAATAAGGAATGTTAAACTATGTAATCAAATTAAGACCATAATTAGATTATATAATATTGATTCTAAATTCATATTAAATATTTTTAATCATTAGTAGGTAGTGTAACAAGCCCAAGTATATCACTGAGAACCTATCAAGCAAATCAATTTTCATTGTTGTGATGGTAGATGAAGAATTGCCTTTGATTAGTAGGTCATCCACATAGAGAACCATAGTTAGTATTGAATCATCCTCTTATAAAATGTAAACATTTATATTATAATGTCATTTGATAAACCCAAACTAAATAAGAAAGAATTCCATCTTTGCATATAAAACTCTAAGATCTTGATTGACGACATAAATATATTTTAAAAGTTTGTAGACTAAGGAAGAATATTTCATAAATGATTTGGGTTGTTCCATGTATATTTCCTCTTTGAGGTCATCATGAATAATGACACTCTTCACATCCATGTGATTAACATCCTAGCGATGTGATGTGGTAATGGTGAAAGTGAGTTAGATTGAGTTCATTTTTGAAAATAGGGTGAACATATTGGTATAGTCAATTACAAGTACCTAAGAATAACCTTTTACGACCAAATATTATTTGAACCTATCTATGGACCCATATGCTACAAGTTTTGTTTGGTAGATACACCTACATCAAAAAAGTTTTCTTCCCATAGCAAGAGGGACATTATCCAATGTGTTTTTCCTCAAAAAAGAATGACATTCTTATTTTATAGAGGTATCCCACTTAGGAGTTCTTAATTCCTCTTAAAATGACTATAGACTAGAAATAAAATAAATGAAAGCATGTGGGGAATTCTATAATTATGAATGGGTTTTCCTAGTGTTTGATGGATATCAAACCCATTGGCCAACACTTTAAAGTGTATATATAACCTAAATAAGACCATTTCTTAAAGAGTTATGAGGAGATTCCTCATCCTCTAAAGATATTCTAGGATAATGAGGAGATGATTATTCATCACTAATATCAATATCATAACTACAAGAAGAATTTGAATCATCAAGAAGTTACTTAGGCTTATATGAATCATCATAACTATCATCAAATCTTAGTGCATATAAACAAGAGGGAGAGGTGTTGAGTGTGGAATATAAATGACTCTCTTGAAATAAAACACTCCTCTCAATGAAAAACTCATGATTCATAGGATGGATAAGCATGTATCCCTTAACAACCTATAGACATCTAATGAAGATTCAAGTCTAACTTTGAGGTCCCATTGCCTTACATTTCTTATTTGGAATGTGGGTCATAGTAGGATATCCAAACACTCAAAATTAATTTATTATGGGTTTTAACCATTCTATGATTAAAAAGGAGTGACTCCATTTAATTATTTATGAGGAACTTAGTTCTATATATAACAAGTATATTTGATGGCCTTAGCCTAATAATGAGTGTAAGAGACTTGGAATGTATCATATAGTTGTCCATTTCCTTTAAGGACATATTCTTATGCTCTAAAACATCATTTCATTTTGTTATATATGGAACTATAAACTATAGTTCAATCCCATATGAAGTGAAAATTTTCACAAAATAGTTACTAACATACTCAAACCATTATCAGTGCATAAAATATTAATGGATTTACTTGATTATTTTTATACAAGTGCTTTTAATTCCTAAAAATGATCAAACACTTATGATTTATTCTTAATAAAGTACACCCAAGTATACCTAAAAAATTCAGCAATGAAAATAAGTATGTATTTTGTCCTATTGAATGAAGGTTTTGGAAATAGACCAATAATGTCACTTGGAAAAGCTCCAATATATATTTAAATATTTGTGATTTTCCTTTGCCATACTGATCTTCAAGATTCTTACCAAGTATGCAACCTTGACAAACTCTATCAGAAAACTTAACTCATGGAAACCCTAAAACCATGACTTCATGATTTCTATGTTATAGGTAACGATAGTTGAGATGGCCAAATAACTCATGCCATAATTTACTCACCCCATATAAATGAGTGAGAAGTATAGTATAGGGTTGATCAAGAGTAAAATATGAGAAATTATACTATCATGACTAGTTAATTGTTTTACCAAATGTAATAATGGAATCACTATCTACTTATATAATGATCATTTAATTGGGTGTGTACTCAAATTTATTACATGAGCTGATGTGAATGATTTGATAAATAGATAGGATATTGGTGAATAAAGTGAGAATACATAGAACATCATGAAATGTCCCATCATTCACTTCAACAAATATTCTCCCACTAACTTCTTCATAATTATCATAACCTAATAATATGGAAGGCATATAAAAATGCTCCAAGGATAAGAACATGTCTTATGATGAATCCACATGGTGTGAAGCACCAGAATAAATAACCCATGTGTAAGGTTGGGATGCAACTATAGTAAGTGTTTTGCCTTTATCTTTATCCTTTTTACTATATTTGGACTTATTAGACTTGTGTGCTAATGAACTTTGATTAGAAGAATTAGGGACATTGATATTTTGCTTCTCAAGTATCTTAGTCAATTGATCAATCTGATTCTTCATGCATTTGGATTGATCATACCCAACTTTATTACAATAAGCACATGTGATTCACTCTTTCATAGGTTTCCCATCTAAAGAGGACTCTTTTGATGATTTTGACTTAGCATCATAATTTTGACCCTTTCTTCGCTCTATGTCTTTCTTATTCTTTTGTTTTCCTTGATGCTAGAATCTTTCTATTTGTCATGACTCATAATTAATTCATGTGATTTAGATGACTTTATTGTACCCATTTTAATGAGTTTATCTTGGTCCTAAGTCAAGTAAATAGTAAAGTCACCCAAGGATGACATGGTCCATGTAGTTTTAATAGCACACTTGGTGGCATGGAAGGTAGAAAAAAAATAGAATAATCATATCCCAATTTGGTAAGGATGGAAATAATCAATTGATCATCCTTTCTTTATTTTATACACTTTTAATTGTAACTTGAGTGATTTGAACCTTGTGAATAAGTCTTGTATAGTATCAAAGTCATCTGAGCTCAAATCAATGAGCTCATTTTCAAACTCATGACCCCTCATTATGTCATACTTACTAAATATTTTTTACAATATGTTATAGGCTTCATTAGGAGTGGTATCAGGTTCAATATGAAATAATAGGTTGGGAAACATATATAGACATATTAGACCATAGGCCTCATCACTTCTAATAAACCACTTCACCTTCTCTGCCTCAAGTGTCATTTCATTTTTATATCGATCATGACTCAATGTAATAATTTTCTCCTCAAGAGTATTTTCACTTTGAATTTCCACTCATGATAGTTGAATGGTGTAATAATTATTATTGAACTCTAATCCATGGTGTATAAGGAAGTATGTGCTAAATTGCATATTTTAAAAGACTAGAAATATGAAATCCCCCTAAATTTATAGAGGATAATATTTTAAAGGCACAATAAAAGTATCAATTAAAAAATATCAAAAAAGTACACTTTCAAAAAAATGGTACTTGGAAAGGAGAAACAGGCTAATATTTATGCACGTTTGAAGTTCTAGATGGTAAGGGCAATCTCTACTTTACAAAATTCTAAACTTTTTAGGTGTGAAATTTTTTTGTTAGGTGATAAGGTTAATCCCACACTAGTAGGAATAAAAATTAAATCCCTCATGTGATCATACCATATGACTAAGGGGATAATAACTTTATTTTCTTGAAACCACCCGAAAGTCTGCCAACTACCAAAATTGCTTGTGAGAGTTCAAAATTCCATAAAATTTAAGAAACCTCAAAAAAAGTAGATTTTGTGAAATTTATCAAAAAAAAAAATAACTAATTATTTTATATATAAAGTTAGATAAATCCACAAATGGTTTTTCCTCAAATTCACTAGATGTATATATTTTTTTATAATTCAACAAATGACTTTGAAACCCTCCAAAAATAGTAAAAAAATGATTTTCATAAAACTAGGTATTGTTTACATCCATTCATAGGGTTTTACAACTTATAGATTCAATTTAACTATTCATTTTTCAATTATAGACTCTAAATATGTATATTTCCATAGATTTATGAGAAATCCCACCAAACCTTAGAAAACTAAAATCAATAAAATATCTTGAACAAGCTATAATGCAAGATCTCATAGCATAATTGATGGATTCATAAACTATATCAGATCTAATACCATTTTAAATTTGTTCAAAATTAATGATTAGATTGGATAAGGTTGAATGCATTAAGTTGAATCTATATGGAGTAGTGAAATCTAAAGAATAACTCAAAAGGTAAAATGCTTGTCCTTATAACCAAAAAGTTGTATTAGCATCATTATCCAAAAATTATATAGGAAGGTATATTATATAGCAAGGAATTATGCCATCCAAAAATAATTAACTCAATTCACAATTATAAAATGACACAATGTACATTTCCCTTAATGACCTATTATTAAACTAAGAAAGCTAATTAATCTATGTAGGTAGAACAACATAGTTGGAAAAAGCCTAAAATAACATATACTGATGGTGCCAATGGCATTGATTTTAACCTTGCAACACAAAAATGAAGTAAACCTTCACTAATTTTAACAATTTTTTTTTTTGAAAAACTTAAGAAACATTATTTACTTAACATCTTCTTGAAACTTACCAATACATAAATTATGGGTATTGGATTAGAGATTAGACTTGAACAATATTAAATTTAAATTAAACTAAACACTTACCATTTTAATAAAATTTCTAAAGTGACAAAGAGATATATATACTTCTCTTTTCAAGACTGATGTAGTAGCCACCCATTATATTTTAGGGTGTTGGACTAGTTGTAAGTCATTTTTAGTAATGTTTATCTAAATAAGTTAGCTAATTTAGTTTAGTTTTTTTGGGAGATTCTTGGGCTTCATGAATATCATCACTGACATTGATATAGGTTATACCTATGGTTTTTTTCTATTTTATATAACAATATATATCCATAAATTTATTCAATTATTTATCCATAAAAGTGTATATGTGAATTATATAAAGTTAAAATTTAAAATGAATGGTTGATTTGGAAGCCATATCCAAGCTATCATATTCTAATGTTTAATATTAGTCAATCACTTTAATAATTAGATATTTATTTTTAATCCATTATAGAGGAATTGTGGAAAGAAACATAATTGGAAAATCTTGCATGTTAATAATAGAGATTAACTTGGGTCTAGTAATGTAAAATTCATGTCACAAATAGACATGACTAGAGGAATTATTATTATTATTATTATTATTATTATTATTATTATTATTATTATTATTATTATTATTATTATTATTATTATTATTATTATTATTATTATTATTATTACTACTACTACTACTACTACTACTACTACTACTACTACTACTACTACTACTACTACTACTACTACTACTACTACTACTACTACTACTACTACTACTACTATTATATAAGTTTATATCTTTTGCATACTCTTTGAATATTTTTAATATTTTATTAAAATATATAAATTTATTTCAAAATGAATTTAGCTCAAGATATTTTTATCCCTTTTAAATATATTTGTTTAGATGGTGTTTGTTATAAGCTCCTTCCTCAATCCTTGTAGAGGTGATAAAGTCTTATAGCTTAAGATCACATCAATTTTTTAATGTTGTGAGAGATAATTCAACATAAATATATGTTTATATAAACCCATTAATATGTGTTTATCATAATAAACATGGAAATGTGTACTAACATATGAGTGCTGATAGATATTACTAGTCCTAACATATACACATTTGGTTCTACTTTTATTTTTGTAAGGATTGTTGAAACTTCTCAATGTAGTTAAATTAAATTGGTTATACTTATCTAATTATCTAAAAAAATACCTTTAGGTTAAGAATTAACACGTTAGGAATTCAAGGTCTTAAGGGATTATTTTAAGTGCATGGTCTAGTTTTGTTAATTGTCATATTAGATATTTTGGAAGCTAATTTGGGTTACACTAGTTCCTTCCATGTTGGCTTGTTTTAAAACCCCTATTGGAGATTATGTCTAATGAGGAAGAGTCTTCACAAGTTATTGTAGATAAATACATCTAACCCTGATTCTAAGGAGCATATATGTACACTGGTATGTTGAGATGGGGCGTCAGGTCTAGGACTTAAGATATATTAGGGTTATGATTTTTCCAAACCTTAAGTTAGGCTAAAAAACCTATCTAATAATATTTAATTTGAGTTTAATGAAATTAACATTTTTATAAACTAATTGTGAAAAATCCTTAACCTTATAACTAAAATTTTAGCAAAATAATGGTTGTTAAGTGCATGTTGACCATAATAAATTGCATCCTTTTTTAAATTTTTTTCTAGTTCAAACCTTAGGCCAATGGCTTGCTTTATCTCCTTAATAATTTTTAGGTTAATTGGAAAATTGGGGTCAACATGGTTTCATAGAGACCATGTAGCCATTTGAAAAATATTATTAATGTCATGTAGACATGTGATTTTTGACTTGACTAGTTATATGTATCATGCCATAAAGGTGGGTAGAGTTTTGGCACTATAAATTGTGTAGGTTTCATATTATTCATCCTTTTAAAAAATATCAATTTTGTGTGTGTTTTCATAAGTCAAAATTTTCACCATGACATAACTTTTAATAAGGTTACCTATTAAATAAGATGTCCCCAACATTGGCATGACTCTTAGGTGTGAGAATGTCCCAAATATGTACATCTATGCATCATGTATAGCCCATATGTTTTGCATCTTAGTCATATATAAAATTAAATGCACATATATATGAAAAATTATATGTAATATAATAAACATATGATAAATAACATAAAACACTATAATAATTAACAACCTAAAACATTTATTATAAAATGCCACTTGAGCCAAAGGGGAGATTGAGGTGTTGATGAGTCCACCCAAAGGTAATCATATATGTCCCTAATTTATTTAATTAGTATATTATATTTTTATATGTTCATTTATGGTTTTAATTCTCCTTATATCAAATAATATAGTATAGCTATGGGGTTACTTCAACTTGCCATTTATCACCATAGGTTGCAAAACTAACCATTGGTTGACAATTACACCACCTATCTTCTTATTAGTTTAGTAATTATATATATTAGATTATTTTATTCTTATCATTAATTTACTTCCATATATTATCCTTATTATATCCTTGGTACACCCCTTTATAATCATTGTTACAATCATTTATCTACATTGAGCCCTAGTGAGATCTATACCTTGTATCATAGGATTAGGATTTTTAACCCATTATTATTGAAATTTGAGTGTAGTTTAATATTTTATAATTATAAAATTATTGTATTTCACTAATTAATCATCAAAGTATACACATGTTATAGTTCTATGACCTTATTTAACTCCTTATTACATTGACAAAAATAGGATAGTTATAGGTCATCCTAACCTATGCATATAGAAATATTCATGCAATGAAATCAATCAATAGATGCCATATAGTAAGGTAACATATAAATAAATAAAAATAATTTATTAACCTATATGAAATTAATAGTAAAAATGAATAATAAAACAAATCCATCTATTTTACATCATTAATCCATGCCAATGTCACAACATAGAAAAATAACATATCCATGAAATGTAGTGCTATAGATAATAGACATAAGATAATGACATATGTAATGATTTAATGTATCTCAACATGATAAATGTAAATTCCATATAAATATATAACCTATAATAATGTACATATAGAATAAGATGTCTCAAAAATTGCCATATCTCCTAGGTATAAGAATGTCCCAAATATGCACGTCCATATATCATGTATAACCTGCATATCCTGCATCTTAGTCATATATACCATTAAATTAATTTAAACATGAAAAATTATATGTAATATAATAAACATATGATAAATAAAATAAATAAATATAGTTTCTATCAATAAAATATATGTTTATGTTCTACTTTTTTATTTTTTCATAATTTCTTTTATTTCTAAGAAATTAATACATATCTATATAAAAATGAAAGAAAAAATGGTAAGGATATAAAAATATAATAATGTAATGGATTAAAATAATCCATTTCATGTTTCAAGAGATAGTGTGCACCAAGTTTAGTATCATGGTAGTGTAGAGGAAGTGAAGGTAAGCAATATTTTCCCACTATATAAGTGAATCACAAGATCCTATCTTGAGAGAGTGTTTGGAGATAATAGGATGAATGCCCCCAATGGTAAAGTATTAATTTATGTATTAATGTCATGATAGGTAGATAAAAATTTATGTGATCACGTAACTTTAATGCAAGCCACAAATCTAGGAAGCATGGATAATCAATGTGTAGATGTGAGAAAGTAGTATGCCACAAGAAATGTATCATTGTACCTGATATATCACCATAGGATATATGTCACAAATGATTAGATAAAGGTAAATAATAAAGAGGAAAAATACAAATGAAAACAAATCTAATAATAATTATCAATGCAAAAACATATGTAAATGTGTGTCAAGATAGAAAAATAGAGTGAATAAACAATTAATAAACATTAAGAAACTATGTAAAATAAATTATGTTCCTAACAATAAAAAATACTATCAAGGGGATGATCATATGTATGTTCTATATCATATAGGTGAAAACATAGTATGTCATAAGAAACATTATCTTGGATTAGACTATTGTAAAGGATATATGATCATATGATAGATGTCACATATGTATGGATCAAGGTAAGCAGTCAAGAGGCAAGGAATAAATGAAAAAAACCAAGAGTAATTATAAATGCAAAATCATACATGCACATGTGTGTTAAGATACAAGAATAGAAGGAATAAGAAATCAATAAACATTAAGAAGCTATATAAAATAAATTGTGTTCATATAATTCAAATATATTATCAATGTAATGCTAACATATATTCTCTATATCATATATGTTTTAATCTTATAGTATACTTCCATATTTATCTTATTATTTCAACATGTCATTTGAATCATATATTATTTTTTTAATAGGTGTAGGCACTAAAATATGGATTTATACACTTAAAAATGTTATTTCTAATGTATTTTTACCTTACATGAATTTTATGTACACATGTGACTCTTGCACACCCTTCTCTCCTATCTATTTGCCTTCTTTGGGTGTGGCCTTACCGATTTATTATCATTCACCTAAATTAATTCCATGGTCCATGCCTAATATACTTACCATATTTATTATATTATATCTTAATCATCAAATCACTTTTACTATATTTATGAAAGCCTTTGGTCATACTTGGATTGTTTAATTTTTTAAAAACCATCCACTATGTCAGATTTATGTGTGTGCCTAGCTATGGTCATTTTCCAAACTTGTATCATCCTTATCAGTCATCCTATACATTATAAATGTTCATGGCATGAAAAATTATCAAAATATTTATCTATTTATATTCAATATGTCAAGCTGATTCCCTATTTATAACTCATATAGAAAGTATCAAACAAGCATCTATTTATAACTTGTGCATTGAGAAGGACTACCCTAAATCTCCCAAATAAAAAACTAGACATAATGAATAGGCTCTAACCAAGTCTATAAAACCTAAGCCAAGTCATGTTTACATATTTTAGTGTTTAATACTAGATTATAGGTTGCATTAATACTAGAATAGAACTATTTCACACATATACCTAATTAGGAGAACTATGTGTAGTTTGATCTATCTTTGGATTACTTGAAACACATGAAATGTTCAACTATGTAGTAGAGGTGGTTGGGGTCAACTCAACCCATATTTATTCCCATTTTATAATCCCAAAAATAGTGTTGAAAGTGGATCCAAGCTTTCAAAGTGAAGGAGATAGGTTTTTTGGACTTACACACAACAAACTTTTAATATTATATAAAATCTTAGTATACAAGTCGGCACATCAATCTATGAATAAAAATTCAAGCATAGATCATAGGGAAATTTATGTCATGATCCAAATGTATTCATATAATTTAAGAATCTAATTACTATTGTTTTGTCTAGGTAGATATAAACAATTAGTTTCTAGAGCCAGGTGACTCTAGATTAATTTTTAGTCCTTTTTTCCATTTCTGCATAGTATCAATCATATACATAATAGTAATAAGCTAAGTAGCCTAGTAATATTAATAATTTACATAAAAAAGAAAATGTGATAGAAAATATACTTGTAACATTCATTTATTTTTAATTTATACATATCTTACACAATTTGAATACTCAAAAGTTCTATCTTATTTAGATGCATTAATCTAAAACAATGGTGAAATATGTTGGTGAATTTTATCATTAAATGAATCACGTCAAACCCTACGTTTTCCTTTAGGGTTTCATTTTTATTTATTATGGTTTTATATTTATGTATTTGAATCTAATTAGTAGGCATAGTTTCTAATTTCCATAGTAGGTGACCTTGTTATTTTAGGGTTTTAATTATTCAAAACCCAAATTTATTTGTTTCACATTCAAACCCTAATTTTCATTTAGGTTTTTTATTCTATTTTATTAGGGAATTAAAATTAGTTTGATACATTTTTAGATTTCTTATTTTTTTTTTTTATTTTTTTATATTTATTTTTAACACATAATGGAAGAAGAACATAGTGTGGAGGATAGATTTGATGATATAGATTGACATCATTCAATTCAATATCTCCATATGAATCAACAATTACTTGATACATTATTACATGTAACTAGAGATGAAATTATAAATTAAAAAAAAGATAAGGTTGGCATATCTAAGGACAAATATGACCCTTTTAATGATATCCATCAACCTTATATAGGTATTGAATCTACAAAATGTTCTTATACTATTAATATCACTAATATAATTTATAAGTAAACACCTATAGATACACATGTGATTCCCACCCATGGTGTGGGGGAAACACAAGGTTTTCCTTAAATTTTAGTGCCTATCCCTACATAAAAAAACTTATATACTTCCTATGATAACTAATAATTTTCTATCATCATCCATGCCTATGACATAATCCCTTATGTAAATTATTTTATATCTTCATGATAAGGTGTTTTAGTTAAAGCAGAGTGCTTCTAGAGAAATTCATTCAATTGATTCTAAAGAATTGATTCACAATCCATTATCCTTGGATATTTTATATTATATCTTAATTATTGGTTTTTATCTCTTAAGCTTATATTATATGATATTAAAGGTTATATAGAGTAATACATATATCCTTTTACACATGTTTAGACTATACCTTCAGATAAAAGTTATTGACTAAGTTATTTACATAAAGACTTAAGAGACTATGATTTTAATTTATTTTATGACCTCCCATTATAATTGAATAATGAATTTAATCATTTATATGATGTGTTTCTAAAACATTTTTTTGATAAATATTAGTTATAAATTATCGTATGCCCAAATTTTAAAGCTTAATCAAGAATCCAATGAACCAATCAATTACTATGTGATTTAGTAGAAGACCATGATTTTTAAGATGAAAAATCTCATGGATGAAAATGAGTTGTAATATATTTTTAGGAAAATTTTTATTTCTCCTCTCTATGAGTGTATTATATTTAAGATATTTAAATAATTTTATGACTTATTCTATATAATTATGGATTGAGAAGTTAAGTTCATATCTATGTATAAGATAAAGTATGTGGTTAACCATCTAATCCAATATACTATAAATTTTTAAATAAAACCAAGTTATAGGGATAAAATTAGTGATAATAATAATAAAATTAAGTTATCCCCATAGGTTAGACAAGATGGGTAGGTTAGATGGTTTCCATTAGCCACACCACAATTCAAATCTTGGTCACATAAATTCTAGCACTAAGGTTTACAAGAAGGTGTAATTCCAAATGATTAATATATTAGACTTGACATGTATTCACCTACCTATGTGTGTGCTATGTCATTAGGTCCACATTGGTGTTAATTCCAACTGAGTTAAAAAAATAGAATACCTTGGGTATATAAAAAATAATAAAATTAAGTTAATAGTTAATAGTTAATCTTAACCACTCCATAGGAGGAATTTATCATGATTACCTAAAACTTCTCAAAGGTATTTCATAAGTTACTTGAGTGAAACCTTATATTTATCCCTAATCAAAATGATGTTAATATGAGTAGGATTATAGCTAAGGCATACAAAAAAATACATATTTTGAATATCATCAATGTGTTGTAAATTCTACAAATAAATACTTTTCTCTAATACATAAGATTCATGATATAATTAATGATAACACTATTGAGCTTAATGATATCAGTACACATTTGATTTATTAGACACCATAACCTAATGGGATTGATTTTTTTCATCCTTTTCCTGAACATGTGAAAATGAAAACTAAGGCTAATATTAAGGTGTATATGAATTAAAATGAACATCCTCCACCAAGTTATGAGAATCCATTGGGTGGTATTATTGGTATACTTATAATAAATATGTATCACAACCTACGATTAAATTTTGTGATAGCATGATTGTGGATGATGATTATCTTGAACATTATTATTTGTAAATATCTACATTGATTCAAAACCTATAAATAGTGTCATGGTAAATAATAGATTAAGTGAAAATGTTTAAACCATAACACTCTTTACTAATCTTGGACATACACATGAAGATTTGATGGATACAACCAAGTTCATTAAATGATTTGATGGAAGGAAGATTTTTTTGAGAGTATTATGTTACTACTTAAGGTGAGTCATACTATATTTTATAATTTATTATTAATATTATTGATTATATGGGAATTTGACATGTTAAGAAATTTTTGGATACATAAGCTTTGTGAAATACCATTTTCAATACATATATGTGTGAAGTGTATACATGGAAATACTAGGGTGGTTACCATTTTGGGTATTCCATATGAGTATCCTATTCAACTAGAGGCATTTCCTCCTCTATCCCCACCACCATGACATTTAACTATATAATTTGTTTAGTTCATTATATGTGGACAGTTCAATGGAAGGTAATTGACTTTCCTAGTCAACCAATACTTCAATGCCCTTTACATCATGACCAATAGGTTCATTTTAAAATAAGAAAAGGGTATACCTGCAAGGAAAAATTATAAAAAAAACTCTTTATTTATCCTAGTATAAACCCTATCTAATTTTAAAATATCAGGCCCTATTGTATCCTAATATTTAATATTTTTTCAGTTATGCCAAAGCCCATATGCTTATAATTAAATACATTTCATGGGTTGTTTTTTTTTTTAAAAGGATAGTCCCACCATGATTTTTAATTAATTTTATACTTAATTTATTTTTTAGGTGATAATGTTTTTCCTCTTAGAAAATATGGAAAGCAAGTAGGTCCTAGAGTCTCAATCCCAAAGTCTAACTAGCACCCTCCTAGATTTTTTATTTTGGTAGGTAGATAACCCTCCATTCCTAAAAATATTATAAAATAACTTAGTATTTTTTTAGGTCCTATTAATTTAAGAGATATGACATATTGAGAGGCCCAATCTAATCATATATTTCCATGTGTACTCATACACTTGGAGTTATCAGAGTTGTCAAATCTTAGGAGGCCCAATTCAATCATAGATCATCATGTGTACTCATTCACCTAGAGTTGTGAGTGATATCAAATCCTGAAAGTCCTAATCTAGGGTTAATTTTCAGATGGCATACTATAAATCCTATTGTAAATTTTTGGTAAATCTAGGAAATTTTGATTAATAGTTGTGGTGAAACTTCTATGGGACATGGTGGATCTATGATGATTCTAAAGGAGTGAAAATAAGTAGTTTCTTATTTTTTCCATACAACCATTTAGATGCAATTAAAGACAAACATTGAATGAAACCAATAAAATGACACACTAAAAAATCTCGTTGAACATATGAACTAACTGACCACTTTGAACAACTGCACTGAATGGTTGGATCAAATGGCTAAACCAAATGGCTTTAAATCTTATCTATAACAGATAAGAAATAAAAAACTTCACAAAATGTAAATATTATTTCATATTTTTATTCCTATCGAATAAATATGAAATTTCAAAAAATAAATCATTATAATTTGAGTCTATATGTAAAATATATGGACTTCAAAAGGTGGCAATTACTTATGTCATTTAGTTATGTTGTTCAATTGTGTCATTTGGTTGTGTCGATTGGTTTCAAAAGTTTGGTTGTGTCATTTGGTTGAAACCAAATGACATAACTAAAAAACATAATTGAATGACATAATCAAATGATGTAACTAATTACCAACTTTTAGAGTTTGTAACTTTTTCATACGGACTTTGATTATGATGATTTTTTTAAAACTCTATAGCTCTTCAAAATGAATCCAAATATGCAATAATATTTAGGTTTTTGGATTTTATTAATTATTATTTGGTACAAGTAAGATTTAAATCCATTTTATTTAACCATTTGATCAAATATTAGATGCTACAGATCTGTTATACCATTTGATGGTAGAATCTTTCTTATTTGTAGATCTATCATTTTATACTTTTATTTGGCACTGTCATTCAATATTTCCATTTGAAACTATCATTCAACACTATCATTTGGAATTATCAAAAGTCTAAAGATATTTTCATTCATAACTATCATTTAGTTCCTTTGTTCAATATTATTATTCAGTTCTATGGTTTTCTGGTTCTTGGTCCTGCTTATTGGCTTGTTTGATATTAGTGGGTGGTTGTATTATATATATGACAAATTGAAGTGTAATATTATATATTATTTTAAAGGGTGGGTGAGATGACCCCAAAAATAATTTATATCCCTAAAATTTTGGTGATCTGGTTTCATCTACTGACCCTAAATAATTTACAAAACCAAAATTTGCAAATTGGAATATTCATGATTTAACAAATATTTGCCATTAAAATTTAACCTGACCTAATCCAATCATATATTCTGATGTGTACTCATACACATGGACTTACCATATATTTCATAGCCTAGGAAGCCTAGCCAAATTAGAGAACATGATGTGTATTCATACATGTAGAATTTTTAAAGTTGTTAAAATGTGGGAGGCTTTATCTAATCAAAGATCACCACATGTACTTATACATTTGGAGTTTTCAAAATTATTAGATCCTTAGAGGATATATCCAATTATAGATGACCATGTGTACTTATATACCTAGATAACATTACACATGGAAAATCCCCATTACATCAAACCCATAGTATCACCACTTTTCACCATTTTACACATGACACTTGAGCACTAAAAGGGACAAATATGGGTGTATGCCCACTATTGACCATTTTGGTCCTGTAAGCCAAAATTGGTCTCCTTCTTTCCCTATTTTTTTGAGGCAATTCAAATTTGATTTTTTGCACAAGTCTTTTGAAAAAAGGAGGAACTAGTTTAATGATTCAACATTGGAGTCCAATGCCATGAGCTTTCCAAGAAATTTGAACTTGAACTTTCAATCATTGTTGGTTTAGTCGGTTTGGTTCAACGACTTGGTTCAGTTAACTTGGTTCAAATTTTTTGTTCAACAGCTTCGTTCAGTCAACTTGGTTTAAAGGTTTGGTTTAATTACTTTGTTTGGTCAGCTTGGTTCAATTGATTGGTTCAAACTAATGGTTCAATTGAATGGTTCAAAGTAGTTGGTTCAAGTGGTCAACTGAATGAGTAAAACACAATATTAAACCATTAAACCATTAAACCATTATTGGTTGAATCAGGCAATTCAATCAGTTGGTTTAATCAAGAAGTTTAATCATTCAGTTTAATCAGACGGCTCAAGGGAGTCTCCCAAAGCCTGAAGGACAAGTGCCCTTGAGGAGGGTAGGGAACACTTGTGAACGGATCAAAGAGAAGGCCGAAAGGGTAAGTTTTTCTTCAGAAAAGTGAACAAGGCAAAAAAGTTGGAATTCCTTCAAATTTGTTCAAGGCAAGAGATGGAGAATTTATTAAAACAAATACCCAAAGGAATTCCTTCAAACATTTTGTCTGAAGAAATTCATAAGGCAAAAAATAATGTCTTTTGGGAAGATTTTCCATGGTAAAAGATAAGACAAATTCTTTTGAACAAAAAGTCTGAAGGAATTCCTTCAGACTTTTGTCCAAAGGAATTCACCCAAAAGAAAAATCTTGAGGGAATAAATGAAAAAAAAGGAAAGAATTCCTTTAGACAAAATTCCTAAAGGAATTCCTTCAGACATTTTGTCCGAAGGATTTAAAGAGCAAGGCCATCGAAGGACCCCGAAGGGTAGGTGTCCTTGTAGGGGACTCTCGACTACTAAAAGAAAGACCTTTCTCAAGGACCAAAGGGATGCCTTCCCTTCAAGAGGTTACAAAGACAAAATCCTGAAGGAAAGGAATAAAAAAGGTTGAAGCAAAGGAAAAAGCCAAAGGAATTAACCAAGGGGTGATGGGCCCGTGGAGGTCAAAGTTGGGCACCATGAATTAGCCATTAGATTTCAAATGGTGATGGGCCTATGAATGTCAATTTTATGGAAATGAAATAGCCATTGATCTTTAAATAATTGAGCACCAACTAGAAGGGAGCCCAAAGGGCTAAGAGAGGAAGAGACAAAAAACTAGCAGAAGACAAAACTAGGAGAAGATGACGCTGGGAAAAGACAAAAGTTAAGAATGAACTCAGTGACCTATAGATGAAAGAGCCCAAAGAGCCAAAAAAGTAGCAAAAGATAGCCCTAAAGGGTAGAAGGAGATAGAGAAGACAAAACCATGTATGGAAAAAATAATCCAAGTGGCAAAGGAAGGTGTCGACTCAAGGAGTTACTCTAGCAATTGACACAGTGGTCATCAAGGGGCACAAACAGTGAATGTCACGACCCATTTTTCTCCACTTTGCATGGATGATAGAGAATCTATGTAAATGCCTTTAAGGAGTGGTCTTATTTATAGACAAATGATGTGGCCTATGTTTTTTAAATGCCTAAAATCAAAATTAGAGCTGACACAACATTCTCTTTTACTGGCTTCCTCTTCCCAATGCTCTCAGCACACGTGGGCCACTTGTCAAAGGGTGCCAAAAGTTTTTTCCTAAAAGGGTGATTTTGTTTTCCTCTTCTTTATATATATTATAACTTCTCATTTATTAAAGGCATCTCTTAGCTTGTAAGGCAAAGCTCTGCCAAATTTTACCTTGAATCAAGATAACATTTTTACCTCCATTTTGAGTTTGCACTTTTGTATATGTCTATGGCTTTGTCCTGTGTTAAGTTATTTTAATTTATGCTTTCATAGAATGATTCCAGCATGTTTAGTGTATTGTGATCTCTTATTTTTTATGTTAGTTATAAGTGTCCCTAGAGGAGTATAAGCACATGTAAATAGGTTGCCAAAGTGTGTCTTAGAATGCCTCTGGTAGTTCTTCCTCCCTGTATCTCCATCAGACCCCTAGCTCACTGATGCAGAAGAATTTTCCATATCAAATGAAGTGTATACAAGCTTGTTCTTGGTGGAAAGTGTAGGTTCAAGCTAAGTATATCAAACTTTTTTGGTGTATCACCGTTTAGTTTAGGTTTTATTTTTAGCATCCTTCTCTTTTCACGCCCCCATTATTAGTAGTAGAAAATCTAGGACCATAGATATACATCAAAGGGAGCTGGCCCTTATCTAGAGACTCTCCCCCCAATTTTTATAGACCCATAGGCAAGAGGGGAGTTTCTATTTTTCCACGTGGAAGAGAGAAGCTCAGTCTTCTCTCAAGGGTGCAATCCACTATGTCAACAATCTTTGGCACACTTGATGGGACCACATTTTAACACTCAAAAAAGTTCTAGGATTGGCATTTGTCTTGTTACAATAGAATGAACCATTAATATAGCATCGAACCTTTAATCAAGTGATTGTGGGACAAGTTTTATCCAAAAATTTGAAGAATTTTGGTGTGTTCTTCAACCAACCAGCCTTTGGAGGCTTTTTCATCAACACCAATGGTGACTCCAAGTTAAATTAGCTGGTTAAGTAGTCTTAGTGCCATCAAGAAAACATATTTTGGTATGTATAATTCCATTACTCAAAACCATGGGCATTGGTTTCCTTCATATAGTTTTGATCAAGCTCAGGTTGTTCATGAAATCACCTCAAGCAACAAGGATGCATATGGTTATGAGTTTTGCCCTTTGTAGGTCTAATATGACTAGTCTCAACCCTGTCATGAGCTATATCAATCTTATGCCTAGTCTTCTTAATGTGTCACTTCTCCTACTCAACCTAATCTCTTTGCTAATCATCCCCTTTCCACCTTCAAATAAACACTGCTGGAATATGAAAAGTATGTAGTAGAGCTTGACACCAGAAGGGGATGCGGCCAAGAAATCCCTGATCATGTCATCCATCAAGTGAGAAATACACTAGATCTAGTTAAGAGTGAATGGACTCCCATTGAAAGAGCCAATTGGCAAAGGCTTACAAATGAGATGCTAGATGTGAGTGGTTTGATTGCATCTTTGGAAGGGAGGCTAGGTATTCATGAGAGGCAGCCTTACCAAGTCTATCAACCTACATACCTACTACCCCAAGTTTCATATCAGTCATATGTAGTCCCTGCCCATGAGCCAAGTCAAGATTGTCAAAGTCCTTTCCCCAATCATATTGAGGAGAGTTCTGAAATAGTAAATCTTGTGTTTAAGGCCAATCTTGATAAGCAGATTGAATTGGCAAATCTTCAAATGCAACAATCTATTTTGGTAATAAGGGAAATGTAATCCAAACCATCACTACCCTCTCACATTGTAGCCCATCACCCCAAAAGGAGATGTTCAATCCTAATATCATGAGCTAGAATAAAGTAGTTGAGTTATGGAACACCAAGGAGGAGAAAGACATTATCCAAGAGTGTGAGGTACAAAATGAGGCTAGTCCTTTTCAAGTCCCTCCCACCCTTCCTCAATAAGGTTCTTGTATTCCATGGTAGCCTTCATGCACTCCCCATTTCCATGATGATTCCTATGATCTCCAAGAAAGACTCTTTCAAGAAAATCTAGCTAAGTAAATTAAGGAATTAGAATCAAAGGTGAGATTGATTAGTGAAGGAGAGATGGAGGTTTCAAACCTTAGATAGGAGCCTACACCAAAAGACACCCCTTCTACCAATCCTCAAGCATCTCAACATGATGTCCAGATTCCAAGTTGGAGGAGTGCCTATAATGAACTAGCTCAGGACATTGAAGAAGATACAGTTGCTCCTACTCATCATGATGATGCTTGTGACCTCCAAGAAAGGCTCTTCTAAGAAAATATAGCTAGGAAAATTGTAAAGTTGGAATCTAAAATGAGGTTCCTTAGCCAAAGTGTGATGGATGGTTTAGATCAAGCAGAAGATCCGACATTTGAACACACCCCATCTACACCCCTACAAGAGAGATATTAATCCACATTTGATATAGATGAAGTACTAGCCAAATGGAAGGAGGAGAATCATTCGATTCTAGCTCAAGGATTGCCTTTGTTTCCACCTAAGTTTAATCTTTAGCTTTCCACTTCATCCCTTCTTCAAGGAGGTTATGAGCTGACTAAGGGTGAAGAAGGTAGAATTAGGACTCAAATAAGTATGTAAAGGGGCTGCAATAGTTTAGATTTATCCTTTTAAGAGGTTGGTGAATCTGAAGATGATATTTTTGAAGTCATCAGGGAGGAACCTATTTTGAAAGAGGCAAGTAAAGAAGAAAGGATCCAATTTGTAGCCAATCAAAAATCTTTCATGGATGTTAATGAGGAATAAATCATCATGGATGCTCCTTTTGAAGACATCATCAATAGTGGAGAAGACACAGGTCATGCATACATGTAGATATTCCAGTAATATGAAGAGGAAAGGAAGCATGGTGAGCTCTCTCCTCCCTTATTTGATGAACTTCCTTGTTGCTTTGATGAGGAGGATGACCATGCCATAGAGCCTGAGTTGGAGGAGGATCAAGAGGATGTCTTTGAATAACTAGAGACTCTGATCCTTGAGTAGGAAAAGGGTAATCCTATTTATCTTGAGAATAACTTTGAAGAAGAGAGCCTTAAACAAGAAGGTGATGTTCTATGGTATGAGCAACCACTCCATGGTTCCATTTTAGACATCAAAACAATCACCCTCCTTCAAGAAAGCCATGAAGGAGTAGAAGGTGAGTTTGACAAGGTCCTTAATAAAGTAGAAGGGAATGAGTCAAAACATAATGTATGTCAAGGGGACTATGCATATCAAAGGGCTTATGATGACAAGCTAGTAGCCACAAATTTCTTAGTAAAACATGCCAGCATGAAGGACCAGCATTTGACAAGCTTCCAAGAACAAGAAGAGTACATATATGTTGGGAGCATGTTTAACTCTGATCCACTCAGATGTAAGCCAATTGAGGTGGCAAGCAAGAGGAGCAGATCACCAAATCTCCATTCCATTTAGCCACTAGTTTGGCACCATAAGTTTCCTTACCATGAAGGAGACTTAAGAAATTTTCCCTTTGATCTAGGAGGGAGGAAAATATACCTAGTTAGCTATACATAGTAGTTTACTTTTAGTTTTCTTTTCCTATTTTCCCTAAGTGTTATTTGCACAAGTAGTGTTTTTAGCCTTGTGTGTGTTTTCCTTTGTGTTTGGGGTAAAATCTTCGTGATTTATTCTTGGATCTATTGGGGCTATTGATAACTTTTTCTAGTTGTGTTCTAACTCTGTGCCTAATGGACTTTAAGGTAACTGGATTCTAAGCATAATAGGCATGCTTCCCCTTGGAATTGCCAAATTGTTGACCATTTGGTCCTATAGGCCAAAATCAGTCTCCTTCTTTCCCTGCTATTTTGAGCCAGTTCAAATTTTATTTTTTGCACAAATATTTTAGCAAAATGAGGAACCAATTCAATGGTTCAATTTCAGGGTATAATGCCATGAGCTTTCCAAGAAATTTGAACTTGAACTTTTAATCATTATTAGTTCAGTCAGTTTGGTTCAATGACTTGGTTCAGTTGACTTGGTTTAAAGTTTTGGTTTAATAACTTGGTTTAGTTAGCTTGGTTCCAAGGTTTAGTTCAATGACTTAGTTTAGTCAGCTTGGTTCAAAGTGGTTGGTTTAAGTGGTCAATTAGATGAGCAAAACATAGTATTGAACCATTGAACCATTAAACTATTGAACCGTTGAACCATTGTTGGTTTAATCAATCGGTTCAATTGGTTGGTTCAATCAAGTGGTTTGATCATTCAATTCAATCAAAAGGTTTAAGGGAGTCTCCCAAATCCCAAAGGACAAGTGCCCTTATGGAGGGTAGGGAATACTTGTAAAGGGATCAAAGAGAACGTTGAAAGGGTATGTTTTTCTTTAGAAAAGTGAATAAGGAAGAAAAGTTGGAATTCCTTCGAATTTGTTCAAGGAAAGAGATGGAGAATTTCTTTGGACAAAATTCTTGAAGGAATTCCTTTAGACATTTTGTCTGAAGAAATTCATAAGGCAAAAAACAATGTCTTTCGAGAAGATTTTCTGTGGCAAAAGATAAGATGAATTCTTTCAGACAAAAAGTCTAATGGAATTCCCTCAGATTTTTTGTCTAAAGGAATTTGACTGAAAGAAAAAGCCCAAGGGAATAAGCAAAAAAATGAAATAATTCCTTCAAACAAAATGCTCAAAGGAATTCCTTCGGACATTTTGTCTGAAGGATTTAAAGAACAAGGCCACTAAAGGACCCTGAAGGGTAGGTGCCCTTATAAGGGACTCTCAACTACCAAAAGAAAGACCTTTCTCAAGGCCCAAAGGGACACCTTCCCTTTAGGAGGTTCCAAAGACAAAATACCAAAGGAAAGGAAGCAAAAAGGCTGAAGTAAAGGAAAAAGCTGAAGGAATTGACCAAGGGGTGATGGGCCCATGGACGTCAAAGTTGGGCACCATGAATTAGACATTGGATTTCAAATGGTGATGGGCCAATGAATGTCAATTTTATGGAAATTAAATATCTATTGATCTTTAAATACTTGAGTGCCAACTAGAAGGGAACCCAAAGGGCTAAGAGAGGAAGAGACAAAAAACCAGTAAAAGACAAAACTAGGAAAAGATGATGTTGGGAAAAGATAAAAGTTAAGAATGAACTCAACAACCTACTAATGAAAGAGACCAAAGAGCCAAATAAGTAGTGAATATAGCCCTTGAGGGCCAAAGGAGACAAAAAAGACAAAGCCAGGAATGGACAAAACAATCCAAGTGGCAAAGGAAGGTGTCGACTCAAGGAGTTACTCCAACGATTGACACAATGGTCATCAAGGGCCATGAATAGTGAATGGTGCAACCCATTTTTCTCCACTTTGCATTGATGAGTACACAAACTACATAAATGCCTTTAAGGAGTGGTATTGTTTGTAGACAAATGGTGCAACCTATGTTTTTTTATGGTTGAAGTCAAAATTAGAGCTGACACAACATTCTCTTTCAGTGGCTTCCTCTTCCCAACGCTCTCAGTACACATGGGCCACTTGTCAAAGGGCACCAAAAGTCTTTTCCAAAAAAGGTGCTTTTGTTTTCCTCTTCTCTCTCTTTCTATATATATATATATATATATATATATATGTATGTATGTATGTATATTGTAACTTCTCATTTGAGAAAGGCATCTCTCAGCTTGTAAGGCAAAGCTCTGTCACATTTTACCTTGAATCAAGATAACATTTTTACCTCCATTTTGAGTTTGTACTTTTGTATATGTCTATGGCTTTGTCTTGTGTTAAGTCATTTTCCTTTATGCTTTCATAGAGTGATTCCAACATGTCTAGTGTATTATGAGCTCTTCTTTTGTAGGTTAGCTAGAAGTGTCCCTAGAGGAGTTTAGGCACATGTGAATAGGTTTCCAAAGTGTTTCTTAGAATGCCTCTGGTAGTTCTTCCTCCCTATATCTCCATCAGACCCCTAGCTCACCGATGCAAAAGAATTTCTTGTATCAAATGAAGTGTATACCAGCTTGTTCTTGGTGGAAAGTGTATGTTCAAGCTAAGTAGATTAAACTTTTTAGGTGTATAGCCATTTAGTTTAGGTTCTATTTTTAGCATCATTCTCTCTTTTCACCCCCCATTGTTAGCAGTAGAAAATCTAGGACCATAGAGATACATCAAAGGGAGATAGCCCTTATCTAGAGAATCTCCCCCTAGTTTTGCCAGACCCATAGGCAAAAGGGGAGTTTCCATTTTGATGTATGGAAGAGAGAAGCTCAGTCTTCTCTCAAGGGTGTAATCCATGACATCAACACCCACCATACTCTCTATGTTTATTTTTTCATTATTTAGTTCAATATTTAGCATCTATAAATGTCACAACACCACTATCTAATCTTATTAAGTCATATTTTGCATGAAATAAAATCTATGAAAAAAGTGGAAAATGGCTATTCTAAAATCAAACCATCAACTCAGAGATTAATTTACATGTCATGAACCCCAAACACCATTACTATAAAAAAATAAAAAATCCTTAAAGGGTTTCATCTGAATTGAGATCACCATTATGTGTTTGTCATGATTTGAACTATGTATATCCCTCTAATGAGTTATTTCCCAAGCTCAAAGTGTATCTCTACAAAATTCAATTAAAAAGGAGAATAATATCCAACAATAGAAACATCCACATCCAATCCCAATCTAGAACATGAGTTCATAGATACTAATTTCATGTAGTGAGTCACATGCTTCAAGCATTATAATGAAATATTAAAGACAATAAAATATTTTCAAAATCTAGTAGTGTTGGTGAACTAAAGGAGGATGATGTCAAGTTCATAGATGGATTAATATCCAAAAGCCGGGTTAAAAAAACTTATTTACAAGACTAAAATATTCCCTTGTAGTGATATCTTCACCAATATAATATAGATGTCTAATTGCAATAAAGATATTGTCCATTTACAAAATGAATATCTATGAATTATAGACATCTTTGGGACTGATTTCAAAATCTATTAAAACCTCCTCTATTACAACATTAAATATGAAAAGGAGCTCACCACTAAGTAGATGGACCTACATCATCTATGATACCCTAAAGGATTGGGTCAAGGATAATGTCCACTAGGTTAATAAGGAGAATTTAGAATCCTACTATCAATACCTTCATAGAGGGAATGTAAATTGGCATGCTATTACCCAGCTATTTATATGGGGTACACAATGTCATGCATGTAAAAAACTATTGGGTCCCTCTACTCTGTATCACCCTCAAAAAGAAGTAGGACCAAACTCTTGAGGAAATCACTACTTTTAATATATCATAATAGGTCCTTAGCTTTCACACCGGGGAAAATTTATACATGATGTCCTATCTAGTTGATTCCTCCTATACCACCCTTAACTTCAAGAGAACCACATCCCCCAAATGGAGACCTATGGGTTCCATAGTACATATGTACTTAACCAAACTATAAATTCATCATTGTAGGCACCACATTTAGGACATCTATTATCACTTATAACCCTTGTGTACTTAGACATAAACAAGAAGTGAATTCCAAGGTTATCAAATGAGATGAGATCTTCCATCCTACCTATTAGTTACTAGTGATAATATTGGGACAATAGGGTCATTATGGTAAAATGGATCTAAGGACCTCCTTCAAGGTTACCTACAAATCATCCTAGACTAGTTGGTAGATTAGGAGATCACTTTCTATCTCATCAATGGTATAACTTGTTTCTACCTTAGTATAAGGCAAAAGTCCTATCCTTCACTCCCCATCATCATAGGGAACCATGAGTATAAGATATTTATTACCTTAAAATCCATGGACATGAATAGGGACTCATTAAATATCTATAAAGATAAGGATATGTAGAGGGATCCTTAGGGCAAGGTGAAGGCTCATGTGGAAAACTATCGAGCTAGGATGAACATCAATTACCATAATGAGAGCCACTTAGATGACACCTACCACCTAAACCCTACCAATAATTATAATTTTATTGTAAAAATACAAGCTACACATCTTCACATATCCCAACAAGCATAACCTAGGCCCATATTATAAGAACAAACTATTCCCCCATAACCTACTATGGAGGTCCCAACCACTATGAAGATAAATTATAAATTAGTTTTATAAGGGTTCTCATCAATAGCTCCATAAACTTTAGATTCCAATTAACCTAAAAGTACTTCCAAGGTAATACAAAATTATGGTGTATGTATTCTTCATTTTTATATCAACTCTAAATCTTAGGGCAGCTCCCCTAAGGCCCAAACTATAGCATTTACAAAGCATTCAACTCTCACCTTTGGAAAATCTAAAAATAAAATTGCATCCCATCTTATTTTTCCAACCTAGGCGAAACCTTCTAATATGTTAAATCCCCTTGAAGTTTCCCCTAAAATTTATCCTCAAGGGTCCCTTACTATATTGATTTATGCAACCCTTGGTGATATAATCCCCCATGTCCCTCTAAATTATACTAGACTAGATATACCAACTCTTATAATTGTCCTTAGGTTGGCCCATGTGATTATCATGATCCCTACCATTGCTTCAATTCCTACACCTATAATAATAGTGTAATCTATAGCCTTGGTCCCTCTGATTGTTCCAAATTCACTTGTAGTTCCTTTTATCCAAAGTTTTCATGCCTTTAGTGCTCTAATAATTACAATTTAAATAACTCTAGATGACATGCCAACTTCATCTATCAGTAGAGTATACACTAGACATCTCTCTACACTTTGGGTTCCTTCTAATTTTGCTCCTCTACGTGTAATAACACTATAAATTATCCTCAACAAAAGCCTACTAATAATCCAAGGTTTATTTCTCTAATTCCATCAACACAACCTTAACATGCACTTTCAGCACCATCTTGGGCCTCCCTATCTCACACCTAGTTCCCTATGAATTGGCTTCAATTATCCCATCTCCATTTTGTAGGCTAAATACCCAACTCCTAGGTATAATTGTTTCCCAATTATATATGACTCAATACCAATTGAGACAATACTTATTCCCATGCTAAAATCCCTTGGTCACCCATCTATTTTCAATCATGTCTCCCCTTCTATCATCCATCCCATTCCATGTCCCTCCTTCATTCTTTCCTCCACCATACACTTAATACACTTCCACCCATGTTACCTCATCTTGAAAAACCCTAGGAATAATGGAAGGACAATGATGGATTGGCCCCATGGAATCTTATATGTCATATATAATTGATATGGTCTACCATTAGGACCCATACATCAATTTAAAATTTGACAAAGATATTGTAAGAATGTAAAGGGCGATGACCCAAAACTCACTTAGGATAGGAACCCCATCATGTGGATAACATGGTAGAACCTCTTCTCTCTCATCAAGAAGTCTCATAAAAATGAATAAAATATTATATAGGAGTTTTTCTCTATGTTACATGCCATGAATAAGCTAACAAAGAATATCATATAGTATATTAAGGAATAATTCAATACCTTTGAGTCCTAATTCAGGAGCTCATTCATAGTTGGCCTCCTTAGCAAGGTGGAAAAAGAACATGTATATTTATTCATATCCTTAGGAGAGGTGATAAAGTGTCTTTAAAATATAAGTGTGTTATTATAGAGAGAATAAAATTACATGGACTAAACCATCATAATTGATAAAAAATGCAAGAAGATGGTAGTGATCATTAATAAGGAGATGTTCCTCAAGCTCAAAACCATGCTCCTCATGGACTAAATTTATACCAAAAAATTTAAAGTAACATAATGACTATGTTGGATGGTTGGTTTAGAGACATACAAGCTACCATAAGACCCTTGGATAAAATTAGGGACCAAATTCTTGATTAATTCAAATATTTCAACATTATTGTGCTCTTCCATCCCAATGGCAGTTTACTCAAAACTAATGAATTTAGAATTTGCCACAAGAAATTCAAGGTAGACATTAAGAAGGAGGTAGAGGAAAATAAATACGGATCTTTGGATAATTTAAATCTTGAAACATATTACACCACCAAAATCATCTAAGTCAATGTAGTGAAGTTATCTCTTGAGGCCCCTCTTAAAGCACATGCTAAATTACTAGCATAGTCTGAGGTTATATTTAAGGAACCACTTGTCAACTTGACCAAGATTAGAAGAGAGGTAAATAATATTACATAAGCATTGATATCTTATTAAGTAAACTATATTAAATTGGTATGTGGTCCCCCTTAAGGCTTCAACTGATGATCCTACCATTATTTTTGTGGCCCAAAAAGGAAAGGTATTATCATGTTTTATGTTTTTCTACCCCCATTTTTTTTCTCTTTTGGGATATGTTATTGTATTGTTATAATTTTTTTGCCATGATAGCTTAGATTATGATTCATTTTAAATTGGTGATGGATCCCATCTCACTCTTATATGTCCTATATGCAATGTTTAAGGTCGACATTGTTTTACAAAACACATAAGAATTAATGACTTTATGTTTTTACATTCCATTATATTAGATATATGAATTCCTTCCTATCTTATGGTGAAAATGAGAGAATATTAATTTTAAATGCAATGATATTATTATTTTTTCAATGCATGTGTGAAACTAAGAATGAGTTGTATGTTATTATAGTTTATTTATACATTTATTCTTGTTCTATAAAGTATTGTAAGTTTATGTGTATGATAAATACAATATTTTAGGTGTTTATGTATAGAGTTAAACAATAAGAATTGAACACATGGAATTTCCTTTGATTCCATTCTTTGTGTGGTTAAAGTTAGAGCTTATGTAAAACTCAACGTACAATGGTGAAATTATATCTAGGATCATATTTGATGCTAAGCATAATGTTTCCATATTCACCCATAAAATAATCTTTTATGCCTTGAAATTTCCTTCCTTTTGATGTTTATTTGATTGATACTTTCAATCAAGTTTACCAAATCTAAATTAAATTTTTTCGGTTAGTGACGTAGTAAAATTTTAGATAGGACCCAATGGTGTAAAAGGGTACTATATGTGTAGACAATGTTGAGATTTTAGTGGTAACATCACATCTCTTGGAGACTCATTCAATGAAGTCTATATAATGGATCCTAATACTTACAACTCATGCCCTAAATTGTCCAAACAATAATCCAAAATGATAGGATGAAAGCCCCTTAATTCTTCCTTGGGCTCTAGTGTGCCTAATTTAAGAAGTGAATTTTTAGGTCCCAACATAAGAAAAAAATAGTGACATAATTAGGGTACACTAATTCTCATAATGACATATTTGTATTCCTAAAAAATATAAATCCTCTTATACATACCACTAGAACTAGGTCTAATCTTAGTCAATTATTGATTTAACCCCTAAAATTTCATAGAAGAGGTAGGTATAGTAGAGGAAAACCAATACCTCTCATAAATATATTTAGCTCATCCACCCACTCCATTATAAATAGTCATATACCCATGTCCAACCCTATACCCATGGCTTGCTTAGTTAAATTTTCCATTAATGATCCTAGAGCCATCCATGATCTTCCATGGTTCACACCTAGTAGGGGTGCATTGTTAAAGAACATGTTACTTCATAGTAAAAATATCATACTCTTTAACATTTAACATGAAGATATATCCTCTAGGATCTTTCCATTTAAATTTATGTATTTTACTTATGACTAGTTTTTAATCCTACTCGAGAACTCCATTATAGGATGGGACCAGTTTAATAACACCTTCATGACCCAATTCAAGAAATTTATTGACACCAACATCTTGTACCAATATTTCACTATCATAATGAGGGAAGAAAATTAACCCATCATGAAATTTAAGGTTAGGTTTAAAAAAATGTATAGTCAGTTCATTACACTATGAAAAATAGATATCCAACTAGCTTTAGATATTTTAAGGGATGCTTTGGAACCTTGACCAAATATGTTCTTATAAAAGGATCCCATTATAGTGAATTTATCAATTTACTATGATGATGACATCCAGGTGGACAAAAGATTGATTCCCCAAGGCAAACTGGTAGAAGTCATCCCAAACATCCAAAAATTACCAACCTAGAACCCTATGCTTAATTCTAATAAAAACATACCAATAACATGTCTAATGCCAATAACCAACCATCTCCCCTTAAGACATGTTAGACATAACCAAAACTTAGGATTCCTTCATCTAATCAATGGTGAATTATTCCCTCAAGCTCAAAACCAAGTATTATCCCTTACTATAAGTAATGTCTAGAGTATACCTAAAGAGTCTACCAAGAATAAGTTATAAAACATCCAACACATGGTGAAAAATAATAATAGCGATTTGTTAGGCCTTTTTAGTTAGTTAGTGAACATTGATGGGGATAAATCCAAAAATAATTTTACCTGCAAAAGATATAACCATCCATTTAAATACTCTAGTAACTAACCATAGCATTTACTTAACAATATACTGAGCTCAATATTTATGAGTTGGCCATACCAAATAGGTTCCAAGTGTATGATACCACTCATCAAAGAGAGTGATATGACATCAAGTTATGCATCACCTTTGATGTTTTCCAAAAGGATAAGAAAGGATAAGAGATAGTCTATAACCACCAAAATGTTGCCAACTTGTTTGATCCCCCTAGTACATCAAGGACTCCAAGCACTATCATGGTATTTTAAACCTGAGAGTTCCTTATTTAAGAAGATAATAAACCCATAGAGGCCACCAAAAATTTGCACACTTTCTAATAGTACTAATAAAATAATTATGTTATTAGGAGTTAGAGACAACAATAACCCCTTACTACATCCACTCTTATGAATACTGGTAAACACCTTCCTGACACTAAAGATATACTACATCCTCTCTTATGAATAATGGTAAACACCTTCCTAACACTAAAGATATAAATTATACTCCAAATCTAAATATGAATGACCCCAAACCTTCTATACAAATATAACCTATTCCTAACATGACTAGACATAACATATTAGAGTATATTAAAAATGTCAAAGTAAACATCAAAATACATGAGCTTGCCTATATCACTGAGCAATGAGATCTCCTCCTAAATTATTTAATAAAAAAATTAACCTAGCCTAAGAAAAACATTATGCACACCAATGCTTTAGTACATAAGAAAAAGGTTGAGGTTTTTCCTTTCTTCTTCATTATCTGATTGTTTGGTAAGAATTTATAACACTGCTTGATTGATTTTGAAAGCTTTGGAAAATTTCATGCTTGTTGGAATCTATGAAAATTTAGGACTAACCCATATAAAATATGATAAAATAATATTATATATGGATAATTTTAAATTTAAGGTGGTTGGTAAACTCTTGAATGCACATATGCAATTGGCTTTTGAGCCCAAAGTCTAGTAGTTAATGGATATTTAGGTGGTAGAGATCCTTAAACTATATATGATACTAATCAAAAGGACTATTATAAAACCTTAACAATTATATGGAAAAAAAATTCTTACATATGTGGTTTCTGTGGAGAGGTGTGTCCATCCAAATATGTATTGATATGGAAACTAGGATGAATCACATGATCATAAAATACAATGCCAAAAAAAAAAAAAAAAAACATAGTATCTTCTGACATTGTCATTTACACTCTATCCATAGAGCATGAAAAGGGTAATATTGATGAATATCCAAAATCATCTAACCTATGGTACATATACTTTGATGGGTCTCAGTCTAAGTAAGGTTTTGGAGCTATGATTTAATTAATCTACTCACAATAAAAATAACACTTGGCTAGCTATAGGCTACACTTACCTTATACTAACAACCTCAAGAAATATGAATCCTTAACCTTAGGCTTGTAATTATCCATAAATCATAAGGTTAAATATCTAAGAGTGATTGGAGACTCCCAATTAGTGTTTAATCAACTTAGAAGTAAATTTTGATGCATGTTTTTTTACATAAGGAATACAAAAACTAAACATGGGATCTAATATAAACATTTAATGCCTTCAACATCATCCCTATTATTAGAGAATATAATTAGGTAATGGATTATTTAGTATCCTTTTTTAATGAATTTATCTCCCCTAGATGATGTATGGTTGAAACACTTTTCTCTAGATCTCATACCATACCCCTGAGTCCTAGACAATGTTGAAAACCTTCAATATTTTGAGGATGATCACCACATATTAGATTTTTAAATATTTTTGGAGTATTTAGTGCCCAAATTATGTGTTAAAAGGATATATATAATCCCCTTAATGAGTATTCTAACAAAGATAACATCATGAATTTAATATAAAACTATATTTCTCAAAAGAGTGATATACCTAAATAATATCACACACTTACCAATGAGACCATATTATATTGATCAATGATCATAGATAATGAAAATGGGGTCTATTTATCAAACCAAAGATTTTAAATTTGGTCTTGTTTGTACTCCAACTAAAATAAAGTATCTCAATAAGTTTCTTCTATGATATAGAGATGTTATTTACTAGATATAAAAGACCTTAATATCTTTGATTGAAGTGTAATAACACACACTTTACAGCTTAGGTAAGGGTATATGTCATACAAGAAGATAAAAAAACATGTAAAACCTATTTTAGATCTTATTATCCATAAATAAGTTCATAAATTTCTCTAAATAATGATTATTTGCCCAGTTTGCCATTCTACTTGGGTCACCAACCTAGTTATTGTTTGGAATAAATATGGGGAGATTAGAATATGTGTCAATTTAAATATTTTGAATCTAGCCTTAGATAAAGATAATTATCATTTTCTCTCCTTGGATGAGGTGATTCAAATGGTAAGTGGCTCTAAGATGATGCCCTTTCTAGATGGATTCTCAAGGTATAATTAGATCTTAGTAAACTAGGAAGACATAGTTAAGACTACATTTATGACAAAGTGGGGGACCTTTACCTATAAAATGATGTCATTCAGTCTCATTAATGCAAGATTCACTTTATATAGGGGTATGCATTTCACCTTCAAAGGCCTAATTGGTAAATTTATAATAATATACATGGATGATCTAACTATGTTTTTAAAATGAATGTTTGACCATGTTATAGAAAATATTTTAGAAATGCAAGAGGTATGGTAACTAACTTAGCCCAAAGGAAAGTTTATTTTGAATCATAAAATGTAAGATCCTTGGTCAAATTATCGCCAAGTAAGGTATATCCATTGATCTTATGTGCATGTGATTTATAAGATACCTCTTCCTAATAATAAGAAATAATTGAAGTCATTCTTTAGAAATATTAATTTTGTATGTAGGTTCATATCTATTTTTATTGAGATTATTAAAACCTAAAACACTATATTGAAACATGAATCTAAATTGGAATGGACTCCCCTAGCCAAATATTCTTTTTAATACATTAATAATACAATCATGCAAGCACCAGTTCTTATCGGCCTAAATTACACAAAATATTTCAACCTCTATTCCTTCAACTTTGAGCATACCATATCTATTTCTATTTACTCGAAAAATTGGTGAATAAGAGAATCCTATAGTATTAATGAGTAAAAATTTCAAGGATGCAAAATTGAAGTACTCCACATTTTATAAACATGTTTATGCCCTAGTAAAGGCTATGAAGAAGTTTCAACATTATATTCTCAAAAATAAGGTGCATGACATTACCTCTGACCCAACCATCTTATGTTAGGACATAATGAAATAGCGGAAGGTATAGGTAGATGGATGGCCAAGATAATTAAATATGACCTATAAATAAAATGTGATAGAATGTTAAGAGATCAAGGACTTAATTAATCATAGAGGTCTCCCTTAGAATCAATATGGTGGCTGCAATAGGATCAATCTAAAATAACTAGACAATATTAGTATGATCCAATCATTCATTATATGCTTTATGGGAATCCCCCTTTAGGAATAAGAAAAACACAAAAGAAAGATATTAAATTGAGGGAACTCACCATATGTTGAAAATAGGGGCGATTTATTAAAAGACTAATGAAGGTATATATCTCTGATGTTTGTTAAGAGAAAAGTCTAAGGAAGTTATGACTAGCTTCCATGAGAATTTGGGCAATGGCCACTCCTCAAGGAAAATAATGGCCCAAAAAATTATGTGATATATGTATTATTTACCAACCATATTCAAATATTCACATAACCATGTATAGAATTTCCCAAAATTTCAAACCTCTTATAAGTTGGAGAATTACATGGAAATGCAAATCAAACTCATGATAGAAGAACATCCATTTGCTTAGTGGGGAATGGATTTTATTGGAGTCATGAATCCAAAATCCTCACATATCCACAAATTCATAATTATCATAATTAATTATTGTACCAGGTTGGAAAAATTTATATCCACGAGGAATAACATGATAAGGAGGTCATAAAGTACCTCAAAGAGAATATAACCATGTAGTTTTACATACTAGTCTCATTGGTCTATGATAGTGGCCCTAAATTTCTAATCAACTAAACTCACTATGTGTGTGTATGAGAATAATATCACCCTAAAGTTATCATCAAATTATGATGGATGTGATTTAAAAACTTACTAAGAATTTACCTAGAGATTGACACTTATTTTTAGAGTATGCACTTTGGGTTGATCGTACCAGATACAAGTGGGCCCTCAAAAATTCACTTTTCCTATTGGTATATGTATTAGATCTGATATTATTAGTGATTGTCATATTTCACACATAAAAATTCATACGATACTACATGGATAATAATGAAAATGTACATTCAAGGTTATTGGACATTTTCTAAATGGAAAACGCATGATAAGAATATTTCTATAGTTTCAGTAGACATTAGTACACCATCAAGAGGTGGTTTGACAAGAAGAATAAAGTGAAAACATTCAAAATTTCTAATCTAGTATTATTATGGGACAAATCTCATGAAAATTAAGGCTAACATTCTAAACTATACCCACTATAGATTGACCCATATCAAATTATTGAGTTACTGAGAAATAATGCTTTCAGACTAAAGGATATACAAATGAATAAATTACATATACCTATGAATGGATAACTATTAAATAATTATTATTCTATTATTCTATCCAAAGTAATTTTAGAGTATATATAAGTGTTTTTTAGGATTATCATAGTATTATATTAGTTTTCTTTCAATTGTGTGTTTATTTTCAGTGTTGTTGCTTTCTTTATTTCTTTGTCTTTTCCTCATTTTCACATTCCTACCCTTGAGTTCATTCCTTAAAAATCATTACCATGTATTGGTTTCCCTATCCCCAAGAGTGTTAATTTGGTCCCTACATCACCTACTTCACCCCATCAAATGTTTGATGAAACATTAAAAACATGTCTAGAAACAAGAGATAAAAAAAAAATATCTTCATGATTAAACATGTGATTGGAATGGAAAATATTTTATATTATCCAAAAAAATGAATTTATTGATCTAAAATTGAGCAGGTGAATTAATAATATTTTTTTACTAACAATAGGTCATCACTACACTAAATAACTAAGAGGTCACTTTGAATTCACAAGAGGGAAAAGGGTCTTCTTGGGTGATAATAACTCACTAAATCAATAATTTAACTTAGTTGCATTGGTTCCAAACCATCATGGATCAAATATAGAGCAATTATCATAATCAAAAGAAAGTATGAAAATTTTAGTAGAATCTTAATGTTTCTTCCTAGGAAAGGGTGATTTGGGCAACCTCCATGACATGCTTTATAGCCTAACTATAAATGGATGAAGGTATAGAGTGGAACCAAATGTATCTCTATAGGGTATATATATATATACCTAGTTGGTAGTAAATAAGTTATCAAGCCTCCCCTTCCTCAACCAATATGTGAAAAAGTAGTACCTTTAAATTTTTTTGAACACCTTGGTCTCCTCTAAATATTAACATGATTTAAAAAGGAGACAAAAGGAAATGGACCACTCTTCACACAAGATGAGGTCTTGAAGGAACTAAACAACAAACAACATTTTACATGCATATTTTCCATTTATTGTGATCAACCCATCCATTTTCAAAGTGAATGTTTGTAATTCTCACTTATAAACACCAAACAACATTTTCCCTGCATAATTGCCATTTATTATGACCAACACATCCATTTTCATAGAATAAAATAAGACCCATATAAGGTATAAATCTCAAAATTTTATCCATTTATTGAGCATATTATAAACCCCATTAAATTTCAAATCTTGTGTTCCTATTGTAGCACAATATTTAAGATTTTTTTATGGTACTACAAATCCCATTTACTTGTATTTGAATGTATTTTATGATCTATTTGTTTTGAAAAGTATAGTCCCACCATGATTTTAAATTGATTTTATACACTATTAATTTATGGGCACTAACCTTTTTAATCTAAAAATATCTAAAATATGCAAGTCTTGAAGTCTCATTCTTAGAGTTCAACTAGTACCCTCCTAAATGTTTTCTTCTTATAGGTAGGTAACCCTCTATTAAATATTTTTTTAATAACTTATCTATTTTATATGTTTTATAGGTCTTAAATTTATTAGAGATGTTAGAACTCAGAATCCCCAATCCAATCAAAAATCACCACATGTACTTGTACATAGAGTGTCAAAGTTATCAAAGCCTAAGAGGCATGATCTAATTAGATATTTCCAAATTTACTTATACACCTAGAGTTTTCAAAACTATCAGATCTTAGAAGGCATGATCCAATAAAATATCACCATTTATACTCATACACATATATTTGTTAGAGCTATTAGAGCCCAAGAGGCCCAATCTAATTAAATATCACCATATGTATTCATACACCCATAGTTGTCATATTTTTTAGAGATTGAGAAGGAAAATCCAATCATATATCATCATGTGTACTCATCATCATAAAGACTTATACACCTAAAAATACCCATTGCATCACTATTTTTCACCATGGTACAAATGACACTTTGACACCATGAGGGTCAAATATAGGCATGTGCCCATCACACTCTACATTCATTTCCCATTTATTTATTTCCTAATTTGACACCTATAAAGGTACCATAATTTCCAACTAATCCAATTAATGCCTATTTTACATGAAATCAAATCTAATAAAAAAGAAAAACTGATTATTAAAAAATCAAGCCATCAACTCAAATATTAATTCACATGCCATGAGGCCCTAATTCCATTACTACAAAAACATCCCAAATCCTTGTAAATTCACATCTAATTATGTTCACCATTATCTATTATGCATGATTCAAATTATTCAAACCCCTCTGGTAAGTTATTCCCAAAGATCAAAGTGCATATCTAAAAATGTGTTGGACAACATAATAATATTTAAAAATGGTAGCATATACACCCAATCCAAAGAGAAATAAATATTTTAGGGATAATACATTCATGTAGGGAATCACACATTTATATAATTATAATGAAATATTCATAATAGTTAAAGATATTTAAAATCCCAGTAGTAATGATTAGTCAGAAGAGGAAGATGTTGAGATCGTAGATGGCCTAATATCTCTTAGAGCCTTAGGATTACACAAAGTTTCTACCAAGCCTAAATTATTCCTTTATAGTGATATGTTTTCCAATATATGATATATGTCAAAGTGTAGTTATGATATTGTTTATCTACCAAATAGAGAGACATAGATTATTGAAATTTATGGGGTTGCCTTCAAGAGGTATTACAACCTCCTTCATTACAACATTCCATACAATAAAGAGTTAACCATTGAATGTATGAATAACCATGACATATAAGATACTATGAATATTTAGGCTGAGGACACTAGCCACTAGGTTAATAAGGAAGATGTCAATTCCTACATTGTCAAGACCTTAAAAGAGGGAGTTCAAACTATAAAACTACTACTCAACCTTTTATATGGGGAAAGTGATGTTGTACATGTAAAAATATATTCCATCCCTCTATTAAACATCATTCTTGAAAGGAAGTAATTCTCAGCTCTCAAAGACATCATCACCTTCAATATATCACAACATGTTCTTAGGGTTCACACTAGGGGTAATTTATATATGATGTCCTATATGGTTGATGCTACCTGCACCACCCTTGACTTCAAGAAAATTATATTACCCCAATAGAGACCTATAGGTTCCCCACTCTATGTGGTCTTTGAAAAATTATACATTTACCATTTTAGGCACCACATTTGGGACATATATGATCAATTCTATCCCTTGTATACCTAAAAATCAATGAAAATACATGTCAAGGCTATTAGAGGATATGAGATCCTCCACCCTAACCATCTATGCCTAATGTTACTACCATTACCACATGATATCAAGGCATAATTAATATATATACCTCCTTTCAAGCTTCCCTACATCATCTGAGACCAATTGGTAGAGTAGGAGATCACTTTTTAGCACATTAATGGAATAATAAGTTTCTACCTCAGTAGAAGATAAAATTCCTATCCTTAATTCCCCATCATCATAAGGTTCTATGAGTATAAGATATTTCATACCCTCTAGGCCATTTCCACATTTAGGGACTCCTTTAATATTCTCAAATATTAGGATACATAGTGGGATCCTTAGGGTAAGGTGAATGGTCATGTGTAATTCTATAAGGCTAGGCTAAATATAAATTACCATCATGAGAGCCACCTAGATGATACATACCACCTCAACCCTACCAATGATGCCAAGGTGATTACAACTATATAAGTTTCAAATCTTCATAGAGATAAAAAAATAAAATTTTAAACCCATATTAAAGGAAATATCCATTTCCCATAGCCCATTGTGGAGGTCTTTACCACTACAAGAAGGGTTTATGATTCAGTATTTAAACAGGTCCTAGTATCATCTCCATTAATTTCAACTCCCAATTCACCTATAGGGACTTCCTAGGTAATCCAAACTCATGTTGAATATGTTATTCACTTTTCTAGTATCTTCAAATATTAGGGAAAATCCCCTTAGGCCCAACCTTTGGCATATTTAGAGCCTTTGAATCCTACCTCTAGAATATCTAGGTAGCAACTTTAAACCCATGTTGGTTTTAAAACCTAGGTGTATCCTTCCCCTATAGTAACTCACCTTGTAATTTCCAAAATAAGTTTTCCCAAAGGTCCCATAGTCTATTAATTTATACAACACTTGATTCTCTAATCTCCATGTTCCTCTCCTCTAATTTATGCTACACCAGCCTACCTTTCTCCTATAGATAGTCCATGTGATTCACAATATCCCTACCAGTGCTTCAATTCCTACCCTTGTAATCACAATGGCCTTGGTAGACTTTGTCCCTTCCATTGTTACAAATACCATTTTAGTTCCTTTGATCCCAAGTGTGTGATCCTCCCCTAATTTTATATCCTCTAATGATCCAAAAAGTTCAAGTGTAGCAACCTTGGGTAACCCACCAACTTTGTTTATTAATAAATTATACACCAAGCACCTATATGCACCTTAGGCTCATTCCATTCTAATCATCCAAGTGCAAAATCACTAGAAATCATCCATCATTATAATTATAGTAATAAATCAAGGCTGATTTCCACTAGGCCATCATTACAACCTTACCTTTCACTTGCAAGACCATCTTGTGCCTCCCTTTCTTTCACACTTAGTTCCCCAATAATTATCTTTATTTAACCCATCTCCTCTTTTAGGTTGAACAATGAAATCTATGGTATAATTAGTTCTAAATTCTATATGACTCAAGATTAATTGAGATTACACTTGTTCCCATGGTCCAATCCCTTAGTCACTCCTCTATTTTCACCCATTCCTCCTCCTCAATCATCCATTCCTTACCATGTTCCTCTTTCAGTCTTTACTCATCCACCCACAACATCACCATCCAATTTGTTTACTGCCACCCCTACTACCTCATGTTTAAATAGCCTTGGGAATAATGGGAGGACAATGATGGATTGATCTCATGGAATTATTTATGTCATAAATATCATATATGGTCTACCATGGGGACCTACATATCCATCTCTAATTTGATAGAGATACTAATAAGATGAAGAGGGTGATGACCCAATCCTTCACCTAAGATGGGGAACCCATTATTTGGATACTTTAATAAGACCTATTCTACCTCACTAAAAGGATTACTTAGATGGGAGAAGAAAATATTTTAGAGGACATGATCTATATTGTACATGTCATGAATGAACTAACATATAAGCTCATGGAGGATCTCAAGGAACAAGTCAATAAGTTGAAGTTCCAAATCAGTAGTTCATTCCTAATTGGCCTAATTGTCTAGGTGGATTCAACATGTACATAGTTTTTCTTATATTTAGGAAATGTGACTAGATATATTTCAAAGAGAAGTGTTATCTTATAAATATCACATTAATATTTAGACCTAATCATCATAATTGATAAAAATGCAATAATATTATAGTGATCATCAACAAGGGGATGTTCCTAATGTTTAAAATCATGCACCTCATGGAAATAAATTTATACTAGCTGTTCACAAGGAACATTAGAAATGGGTTGGAGTGTTGGATCAAATACATCAAATATACCATCAAACCTTGGGATAAATTTAGGGACAAAATCCTTTCTTACTTCAAGAACTTTGACCCTAATAGCACTTTACTCAACACTAATGAATTTTGAGTCCAAATAAATAATTTCAATGAATTAATGGATAATAAGGTGGTAAAGGCCAACAAATATGTAGCTCAGGTTATTTTTTATCTTTCCACATAGTCTACTATCATCATTAACCATGTCACTATAGTGAATATCTCTCTTGAGGCCCCTCTTAAGGCACACTCTAAATTGTTAATGCAGTATGAGATTATATTGAAGGAACCACCTATCAAAATGTTTACACTTGATAGAGAATAAAATATCATTATTTAAAAACTAAATTACCAATAAGGTTAGAAAATTTAATTAGAGGGTGGTCCTCTTTAGGGCTCCAACTAATTATATTATTGTTCCTCCTATGGTATTGAAATGGAAAGTTATCATGTATTTTGTGTTTCTCCCCATTGTTTTGTCTCTTTTGGGACTCATTATTTTATTTTTATAATTATTTTTCCATGATAGATTAGAGTGGGATAAAAATTGTAGAAAATCCCATCTCACTCCTATATATTCTATTTTGTAGCACTATCTTAAGGTTAAATTTTTTATATAAGACAAGAGAATTAACACCTTTATGCTTTTTCCATTCCATTATGCTTTATTTATTAATTACTTCCAATTATGTGGTGGAAATGGGATAATGTTAATGTTAAATTATATGATATTAATATTTTTGTAATGTATTTGTACAATTAAGAATTAGTTTCATATTATTCTTGTTGATTTATGCTCTTCTTATTTTATAAAGTAGTTATAAGTTTATGTGTGTGTTAAATACAATTTTACAGGTGTTTATATATAATAATTGAGCACATGATATTTCATTTGACTCCCTTACCTATGTGATTGAAATTTTATCTTATGTTAACTCAAAATATAATGGCAAAATTATATTTGGGCTCATACTCAGTCTTAAACATTGATGTTTTAATATTCACCTAAAAATCCTTATTTTATACATTACCCTTTCCCTCCTTTTGATATTTCTATGGTTGGTACTTTGAATCAAGTTTCTCAAATTTAAATTATAAATTCCATGTTGGTGAAGTAGTATACTTTTACATAGGATCATTTGGTGTAAAAGGATAGTGTATGTGTAGATAGTGTTGATCTTCTGATGGTAACAACACATTTCTTGGATACTCATTCCAATCATGTTATCTAATGGAGCACAATAACTACAACTCATGCCCTAGATTATCCAAACACTAATATTAAAATGATATCAAGTAAGTCCATTTATTATTTCTTGGTATTTTAGTGAAACTAATTTAATATGTGAATTTTGAAGTCCCAACACATCTGAGGTTTATTCAAGACTCATGACATCCATTACCCAATCCATCACATTAAAATTTAGTGTTGAAAATAATTTTATGTGTTCTAAAATTAAAAAAATCACATGTTTCTCCTATATAATGGATTACGTAGGATATTGTGGTTAATACTCATACACACTATGAGTTATGAGGATAAAAATATATATATTATAGTGTAAAATCACCTCTCATATTCAAATATAGATACACATGGGACTACTTGCCCATGCCAAGTCCCCATTCCCACATTTGATACAATAACTACATGTGAGCATACCATGTATGGGATCATTGGTTAGTGGGAACAAAATCATAAGAATACAATAAATAAAAATATTTAAAAAATATAAAAAATAAAAATATTTTTTAAAAATAAAAAGATCTAGACGTAAGCATAACATGTTTTGATAGTTATTGTATTATTAATGTTTTTTTATCACATGTTCCATAGATTACATATAGTTTTTCATACACACATGCATTAAATGGTATATATGAGTGAAATATAAGATATACATGCTATACATGATACATGTATGTATAGATGTGGGACATTATTACATCTAGGGGCCATGTTAATGCTAGGTGCATCTCATTCTATAGGTCATAATTTTACAAGTTAAATATTTATATGACCTTTCCATATATCATGTTGAGATATATTAATTACTTACATATTACTTACTCTTGATTATATTATTTATAATTCTAAATTTCATGGATATTCTACTTTGATATACCATGACATTGACATAAATTGATGGTGTAGACTAGCTTGACTTGTTCTATGCTTTATTGTTATTATTTCATTTAATCATTGATTTTACTTTGTATGTATATCTCCTTATTGTGTGACATAGATTTATTGAGGTATAATTTTATGACTCTTTCTTTGCATGGATCTCATCATAGTGTATGTCATTACTTGATTGAGTGTGTTATTGCATGAAATTTTATTTTTTTGGCCCTTGATTTTTCATGTGACATTACTTATTCATAGTGTATAATTGATTGTTAATTTTACATATCTCTTGATTTATTGTTGGAAACTATGTGTTCATTGATTTTACTATGTGTGTCTCCTTTTATACATGACATAGAGTGATATTGTGTGAAATTATATTATGTGCATCATGTCCATGATATTATGTGCTTATGAGTGAATGATTCTAGTATTTTATATTGAGATTGTGGTTGTACGATAATATCACACAAAATTATATTTGTGTGTGATGCCATGATCCATATCATGCATATTTTTTCATTTGTTACTATCCAAAACTCATATTATTAATGATTACTACTTCATGCATAATTACTATATCTATCTTAAAATAATGCTTTTATTACTTAGGATACATGTTTCATATATGATTTAATGATCTAAAAATTTTATGATGATATATCATGTACATTTTAACACATGTTTTATAAGGCTTGCATATTTTTATATAATAAGATGCATTTAACTCTTTTCTTTCGAGATGAGTAATTCACTAGATACATTCCTCACATAAAAATGTGGCATATTAGTGGTATTTTCAAAGATATTCAATCCTAAATAGACAAATAATTCTGATTTTGAGATATATTATATGATTTATAGGGTAAAAAGTGGGTTATATTATGATTTTGGTTCAAATTATGGGATATATATCTATATATTCAAAACAATTTTGGGGGTATATCTAATGTATATGCATATATTTTATAAGTATATAAGTGACATATTATCAAATTTATTATATTAGGGACAAAGTGAAATTTATATTTATGACATTCTACAATAGATTGGGATAATTGATTAGTTTATGGGGTATAGATGTTGTTCATGCATGCACTTTTAAATTTTCAAGTTGAAAATAAAGGCACTAAAGGTAAAATTTTGAATCTAAAATAAATTTTAAGTGGTTGATTCAATATACATATGAACCTAATATGGGGATCCATTGTTTAATCTTAAGGTTCAATATTAGTTAAATTAGTAGTGTGATTGAGCTTTTACATAGCTCAATGACTTAGACCTACTCCTTCTTCATGAGGTTTGGGGTATTTATCTTCCAAACACATGGTTATAACAAATTTAATATAACTTTAATCACGATCAACCCATAAAATTATCCATTGGGGAATAATCACCCTAATCTCGAAGGATTTAAATGGAAATATTGTTCACCTGCTTACATGTGTATTCCTTCTTGCTATGCAAATTTCAAATGTTTCATTTATTTATTTTAACTAATATTTTATATAATATATATACATTTATTTTTACATGTTTTATTATAGGTTTTCATGGATTAAGTTGGACATTTTATTCTTTTCCTAAAAATAAAGGGTATTTATACTCTCAAGTACATAAATTATTTATCCTTTATTCTATCATTTTCAATACCTAAATAAAATGGGGAATTTTTAGAAAATAAAATATAGTATTATACACTTTAAAATGTTTTATTGATGTATATTTAACTTGCATGACTTGTGCATAAACATATGTCTCTTTGACACCCTTATCTCTTATCCATTTTCCTTCTATAGGCACAACCTTCTTGATTTACTATTAGTCACCTACAAGAATTTCCTAGTTTGTGCCTAATATAATTATGATATATATTTATCATCATATCATTGTTACTATAATTATGTATGCCTCAATTCATACTAAAATGACTTCAAGTTCTTAAAACACTTGTCCATGTACCTAATAATGATCATTTTAGAAATAAAAAACATCCTTATGGGTCAATCAGTATGTTCCACATGTTGTTAGAATTATAATTTACCAAAAGAGTCATTTATTTATTAAAAATAGGTATAAACTTACTCCCTATCTAACACTCCTCTAGAAAGTATCAAGAAAACATTTATCTATCACTTGCACATTGGGAAATAGTTCCCTAAATCTCCCAAATAGTTTTTCCATTTTAAAGTGTCAAAAACTATATTATAGGTTGAATCCATACTAAATTATCACTATTACATACATACACCTAACTTATAGAGATACATGTGGTTTGAACGCTCTTAAGAGTATTGGAAACATTGATATTGTTGAACCACTCATCAAGGGGTGGTTAGTCTTAGATAAAACCATATTTTGTCCCTTTTTTAATCCAAAATATAGTTTTAAAAGTTTATCTAGGTTTTTTAAGTGAAGGATACAAATTTTCTAGACTTGTGCACATAGAGATTTTAATAATGCATAGGAAAATAGTTTATAAGTAGGTGTAATGATATGTAACAAAATAATTGGGCACAAGTGAAAAGGAAATTTATATTATTATTATTATTATTATGTATTAATATAATTAATTTTTATATTTTATTTCAAATGTATCCATGTAAGTCAAAAAAATGATTTCCAAATATGAATGACTTTAGATCCATTTCTAGTCCTTTCTATAATTGCACATAGTCTCAGGCCTTCATAAAATAGTAAAAAACTAAGTACCCTTATCCTCTTATTACTTTCCATAAATAGTAAACTAGAATTAAATATAATATTATAGTATTTAAATTTACTCAATTTAAACATATCTTAAATAATATGAATATTAAAAAAAAATATTTAGACACATTTGTATGAATTAAGGTAAAATAGTAGGATATGCATAACCAATTATAATTTTTTTTGAATTGTTTTATTGGATATTTGGTGATACTCATTATTATCTTATGTATTAGTATCATTCATATTTTATATTTTCATGGAGGAATTAGGTATCATTTCTTGATAATCAGTCGAAGGGATCATTTACACTTTCCTTTCTTATTTTGAAGATGTTCCATCCATTGGAAGATTAAAATACCTATTTTCATTTATATTTTCACCCCTTGAGGATATTCCTATCTCTCCTCATCTAAGTGACATAATGTAAACACCTCTCTTTAAATGGGTAACAATTTGTTGAGTTGAATCTCTAGAAGGGCTAGTTCCCTTGATGCACTCTTTAAAACAATCTCTTACCTATAAACTTTGCATGAAAAGGGTTAAGAAGAAAAAATAATAAATATAAATGTTATGCACACATATTTAATTTACTCATATTTATTTAACTTATACTACTTATAGATTAAAAAAGCTTCTTTCACACAAAACTCACAACTCAAGATGGATTGTCACATCAATGTTTCATATGTTAGGTTCAAGAGGTAGTTTGATGTTTAAGAGGGTAATGGATGATTAATTTGTGGAATAAAATCATGAAAAACTTATAAAACATGCATACATTTATAATATAACACTAAAAAATACCTATAACAATTACTCTTTTGCACATTTGGTGAACAATCAAGGATAACATGCTAGAAAAGATGATCTTCTACTAGACAAGACCAAAAATATTGTAATTAAACTCAATTTTTTAGAATTTTATTATTAAAATTCATTTTTTTCATTTATTAAATTTAAATTCAAATAAAAAATTTGCCATGGTTTCACCATCAACCAACGAAGGTTACTAAAAAGAGTCAAAAGAGTCAATATTTATAGCCATTAGGAGAAGAACAAGACAAGGTAAGCCCAAAGGTCACTTAGACACTTATCAAGCTTATAAAATATATTAAATTTTCATGATTAATATATTTTAAATGAACCATGAAATTTTATGAGGTCTAAATGTCCATACAAGTCATGAAACTTATGAAAAGTGACAAAACTCCTAGTCCTAGCTCAGAAAACTACCTTCATAATTTGAACCTATTTTAACATCAAAAAAGTAAATATGGATAGGTATGGTGATTATAATTATAGGTAAGGAATTTATTAATTAATCTCCATGTTTTTTTCTTCATTCCTACTCATTTGGAAACTCCTAGAAGAAAGCCATCATCGCTTGCAGTCTAAAAAACTTCTTTTTTAGTCACCCCTCACACTTGTATTCAAAATTAGTTTTATTTTTCCATGAAAATGTATGGGATGGATTTAATGACACTTTTAAATACTATAAATGGACATATAATACATAGTTACACCTTAAAAAGGATCACACTTGGAGTTTTCACCCTTCTCACCCTTTTGTCCATTATGCCAGTTTTGACTGGTTGAGATGAGAGCTCTACTTTGGACACTTAGGAGATTTTTATTGGAAATAAGTTACTATATGGAGTTATTAAAAGTCATAATATTCCCTCTATATTTTATTTCATCTTCAGACTCCTCTTATAGCCTACAAAAAACACAAAATGGTAAAAAATACCCTATTTTTTCCCCTATACATACATTTTTGTAGATGTAAAAGGTATGGGTTGAATATTGAGCGATTATTATGAAATTTAAAATATATTTAATGGTAAAAATATGTCATATACATAGCTATCCAAGCTTTTTTTTGCCATCAAGTTCTGGTTGAGGGTTTACTAGGATTTTAGGTAGTTTTTGGTATTAAGATTTATTCATAAAGATTTGACATTAAACCCTCCAATAAATACCAAAAAATTTATTATAAGGGACCCTTATAAATCCTCAAAATTACTTTGGTTCCCATGAAAATCCTTAGAGGATATATGAACACTTGAAGATACCCCATTGAGATTGTTTACACCCTTTTTTCCATGCTTAGACTCTCTCTAAGATAAAATTAGATTTATTTTAGGTTATTCTGCATAATAAAATTTTAAAAAATGTATATTTAAACTTAATAAATATTAAAAATCACATGGATAACCCACCAAGTGTTGGAAATGAAGATGGACCCCCAATTGGCTTTAAGTCCCTTGAACACCTAATAGGCCTAGCCTGCACCCAATTTGTTTTAGTCAATTAGACTGATTTTAAATGGTTATTATTGTATATAAAGCCTATTAATACTTCATTAAATATTTTAAAACAATTACATAACCTCCCAAGAACTCCTCTTCTTCCTTTTCTCTCATTCACTAACTAGGCCTAGAGAAAGCTTCCCTAGTTAGACTGAGTGCAGGGGCATTTGGGTCATCTTGAAAGGTAAAAACCTAAATTAATGATTATATATCATATAATTTCATTATATATACCTCATAATATGTTTCCTAAGGTTAAAAAATATCCATATCAAGCACTTCACCCATTTTGTACTCACTAGATTACTTTGCTAAAGCATAATTTTCCTAGACTGATTGATCTCTAAGATAAAACAATGAGGTATATCCCTCATCCCCAAGTAAAAGTGAGTATTTATATAGTTTTAAAATGTATTTATTATTATTTTTTAACAAATTTTTTATCTATATTCCTTGATTTAGGTGCATAACTAGCTCAAAATGTCTAAAAAGGCCTCTTAAAACCCTATTTTCTTGTTTTTACTTCAAAACCTCCTAAGAGTGACCTCTCCAAGTTAAAAAAATTCTTATAGGTTTTTTTTAAATGTTAATAATTCTTAATTTATTCTTATTAATCTTTTTATTCACCCAAAACACTTCTCTTCTATGGATTCTTCATATTCATCTATTGAGCAAACATGGTTTCCTAGCCCACAGTACAGACTATTGCCCTTTGGCCAAGTAAGGAAGGTAGATGATACCTTGGTAGAGTATTAGTATTGTGAAATTTTTTTATTTATCATTTATAAACCACTTTCAATTTTTTATAATCCTCTTCTCCTTCCTAGATAAGTTCATGTCTTACCCTACCTTCATTAGCTTATACCCTATTATAGGTGTATATAGGGGTTTTGGGGACCTATGTAATTTTTTGTATTCGTTGTTTATATCTTATGAAATAACTAAAATATGATTAATTTTTTCACTCATTAATTCATCATGTCTAACATCCATTTGGCCTTCATATGTACTTTTGGCTACAACTGAGTCCTCCACTATCTATTGACTGAGATACCCTAATTTTGCCCCTGCTTATAGGTTGTTATGATTTACCTAGAGCTTATGAATCTCATAATATATATTTACAATGTGAATATAGGTTAAATTCATCATATTAACCTCTCAATCATTCTACATGTGCTTTTGAAATCACTAGACTGAGTTTTTGCCTAAATGATTGAGAAACCCTGAGTTGACTATTATAGGTGTGTGAGCTCACTTAGACCTTATTCACAATGTGTATAGGCTTTAATTTAATTTTTATGGTTATTAAAATGTATTATTTAATTATAATTCTTCTTTTTAATCCTTAAAACACCATTCTAGCATCAAATTTGGGTCACTAGTTAGACTAAGATGCTTTGCCCTTAAGACCCTACCTATAGGTGTTATTTACTTTAATTGGGATTGATCATGATGTGAAAATACATCATTTCACCCATATTAAGGTCACAAAACATATATATCACATTTAAATCACTTTATATGGGCTAAACACCATCAAAACATAGTGCCTAAGTCATTGTTTGCTTATCTTACCTATCTAACCCCTAAACGTGTCTATTCAAATGCTAGAAGGATACTTGTAGGTGACCATAGGCTTATAATACCATGTATAAATATTAATTTTATAACCTTTAAGACATTTTTGTATAATTACATCAGTTTAACCATCTTAGTAATGATATTTTGTCCTATTTTCTTCTTTAGATGCCAAAAGACCATTCAAACTTTTAAACTTGTAGACATTAATAGAGTATTTTAGTGTTTTAGAGGCATATTTGAGGCCTCAAACAACATATTTCCAATTAATAATTTGACTTAATTATTGGCATGTAAACTCTTTCTGTTAGGAGATATAATATTCACCTATTTATATGTCTTAGAACACCCTAAAATCATGTTGAAATAAGTCTATGAAAACCCCCTGGACCTCTATTTTGGACTTTTGGGCCAACTTTCCCATAACATAGTCTTGATCTCACACAACCTATATTGCTCCTTCCTTTGTCCTTTTAATGCATATAAAAAGTCTACAAGGGTCAAATCACATGTTAGAATCCATAATTAGGTATTATTTCATGTTTTAAATATCCACACAAGAATCATCAGGGCTCTACTCATACACCTATAAATGAACATCTCAAACATAGGTAGTAAAGCTTCTCTAATTTTCATGAAATGATAAGTATACATTTTCCTTTGATTAAAATGGTCCAAGGATTCCTTAAATACCCTAAAATGAACTTTTCATATCTCAAAAGGATTGAAACCAATACCAATGCTCTAATGATGTCATCATGAGATGCTTGTATGTGAAAATGAGTTAAATGTGGATAGTGAGTGTGGGAAAGAGATAGAATGTGGAAAAAAGGCCTTATGGGAATACAAACTCATTGTAAACTTATTTAAATGCATGATTTTCACTAATGAGAAACTGACACAAGTTCCAAAAAATCCTTCCAACTTGAAAATAATTTGCAAACACCTAGAATAAAGCAGGTAGGATATCTCATGACTATATTAGCATGGTGAATGAACTTGTAAACATAATTGCACCTTTTAAAAAAAATAAAATGAAGTATCCTAGGATTATAATGACTTGGATAACTAATACACCATGATTATATCTCTATGAACAAGATGGACAAGCTCATAGATGTGACTGTAAGTGAAATTGGGCAAGGAGTTGACTGTGAGGAAAGGTAAGGTTGAAAGATGCCTAAATCATGATGTGGTGAAACCAAACCATGGAAAGAGGTATTAATATAAACCTAATACCTATGTAAAATAATTTCCCAACTACATGAGGCACCTATATGGAAACTATACTTTGTAAACAAAAACTTTGACTGAGACTGCACATGTGGCACCTTCAACAACATGGAATAATTTTATCATAAATACATTATGAAAAATGAAAATAAGAATGAAGTCCATCTAATTAGGTATCAAAGATCTTATGGAGTAAACATCACCAATTGGTTCATATGGATTTGACCATAATTGATAAAAACCTATAGGGTATATTAAATAGCTAACATAAAAGTATAGTCAACTTAATGAGGATGGTTCATGAAGCACATGCCACCATTCCTCAAAATATTTATATGAAAATTAAGGTATATAAGTTTAGTAAAAATTTACAAAATCATTTGTCCTAAAACCTCTTTAGATGTCCATATTGAGCAAAAAATTGAAGGTCACTTCTGTATGTCTAGAAAACAAAGAAAGAAGTAGAATAGTTTTGGATTTTAAATGGAACTTATAGAGTAAAAAATAGTAGAGATTAGTTTCAAGATATGAATAGGCCTTACATGATCTTTTACCATGTATCACACTTCCCCATGGGCCGTACAAGTTCCATTTACTCACTTTTTTAGTTGTTTCTTTATTTTTAGTTAGAGAACCTATAATATTTTGATTCAACTAACATAATTGACATTTAAACCAAAATCTTTGACATTTTCAAGAAAAAATGAAACATAGTTACCTAGGAAACCATGCCACTTGCTTTAATGACAATTAAAAGCACATTAAATGACCTAATATGATAAATAAGCTAATGAAACCATGACTAAGGCTAGAAATGCATTATATAACATCAATTAAAAGATAATATACCCTATTAATATATATATACCTCTAAATATCTAAAAAACCAAGTTTTTTTACCTATATATGTCTAAGTTTGACCTAAAAGTCAAACTTGGTCAACAATACCCACTTCCAAGGTCAAATGTAATATAATTATGATTATTACCAAGTGTTTCACTCATTTATCTTAGAAATTACCTTCTTAGTATACTATTGTATTGATCCAAATTAGGGTCAATGTGAAATATATTGGAACATGTTTAAAGACCAAGAGTAATGAGTAACTCAATGGATATAGAACATTACAATGGTAAATTAATATTATCTAAATGTTTAATGGAATATACAATATATTTGATAAATTTCATGTTACACACATTTATTTAATAAGCATTGTTAATCTTAACATTTCAACACTATTTTCCATCTATTTGAGGGGTAAGACTAAAAGGCTCTAGATATGAGGAAGGCTTTCTAGTTTCCCCTTTGAAATCACATTTGTATTTTTATTCAACTTAAATGAATATTTATTTTGACCTTCCTTGTTAGGAACACTCTTATTTATACTCATTTTCTTTTTACAACTTTTTTTTAACCCTTACTTTTGTAACTTTTCCTTTTGTAATTATCCCTTATGTAATTTTTTAATGTAATTTTTCATTATGTACCTTTTCCTTATGTAGTCATTCCTATTAAAAAATTTATTTAAAGGACATAAACATGGATTTAGTAGGTTCCTTAATTATAGAAGCTGTAATTGAGTCTCATGGGTATTAAATAGTTGTATTTAATGTAAATTTACCGCTATCAGTAAGATTTTATGTTTTGTCTATAAAAAACCAACACTTATCTATGTAATGTCCATGATTTATATGATAATATTAATAGTATTTATATTTAATTAGAGATGAATATGAGGTAATGTGATGAAATTTTCCTAAGGAATACATTTTAGAGTTTCACTTGGTTTCTTATTAAGCTTATGTAAAAAATTTAAACCATTATATATATATATATATATATATATCCATACTTGAGATGAAATATTTTGACATAAAAAAATTATTTAATGGAGAGGTAAAGGTGAAATTTACAATATATTATTATAATTATTTACATGTTTGATCTCATTCTCAAGGGATTTAAATTTTATAATTAGATATTACTTTTTATTTTGTAACTCCTTTATGGAATTCATCATAATAATCATTTGATTTAGGAAGGCTAATTTAGAAACCATATTTTTCTTAAATTTTATAGATTCAAGAGGGCTAATTTATAAACCATATTTTTATTGGGATGATGATAACAAGGATGTTTTGGGATGGAATTTTTCTATCATGACATTGAGGAGAAAAATAAATAACATATGGAGGTACTTTTGATTTCACATTCATAAAAAATGTATTACTAAAGAGATTCAAGAATGCACCATTTATAATTTGAGCCTTAATTTTATTTCACATTAAAATGGCCCATTTAATTACATGGTTATGAATGATATTATATATTCTATCATATAAACATTTAATTATGATGATCATAGTTTGATTTTAAAATTTAAACTATGTATGTTCATTATAGCCATCATACAATACTTAAAATAAAGAACCGATGACCCAAATAAAGCCCTAGGAATATTTGGATTTTGTTAAGTATCAATAGATTAATGAAACCGATTAAATATTATGAAAATAGATGCATCCTTAAACTTATAATATGAATTTATTATAAATAATAAAACACTAATTCTATATACTCCATACATAAATTTGTAAAAAAAAGGTTTTTGATCCAATATACATTACTAAAAAAAACCTCTAAGATTTGTAAAAATATATATGATCCAAGTATGTTTGAGGACATGTGATAATCCTAAGAGAGGAATATCAAATAGGACATTAAGTAGGAAACCCTAGGGAAAAGGAGAGATATTTTTGATTTGCAAGAATGACAAGGGTAACTTAAAAATTAGGTATAAAACCCTAATAAAAATATCTAAAAAACTAAGAAATTGTAATGAAACCATAATAAAACATAAGGTTTGGGTGTACTTAAAAATGAAAAGTAGGTTTCGAAATATTGAAACCCTCAATGAAAGATACCACCTATGAGGATGAGGCTCAAATGGTGATGGTTGAATGGTGGAACCTATCAGGAATGTAAAAAAGAAAAGGAATTGTATAAATAATATTTAAGGACAAAAAAATGGTGGATAAAATTTAGTGAAATAATATTAGAGATTTATGTGTACAATATTATTTGGACATGATCACCAAAAAAAATTAAAAAATAAGACAAGACTAAAATACTACAAAAAAGACATGACACCAATAAGGAATACCCTACATAAGTTGAAAAGGCTAATGAATGTAAATGTGAATCATAGGATGATTGATATGTATTATGTTTTTGTAATGTTAAATTTATTTAACATCATATGTGATATCATCTTGGCCCATATATGTTTTTTTTTTTAAATTTCTATTCCAAATCACATTGTTACAAGACCTTAATTTTTGTATTATTATTTGATATGAATGGAATATTAATATGTATTTCATTAATTTATCTATCATAATTTTGAAATTAAAAGGCCTTAATATTTTAATATTTTTAAATATTTAGAGTTATTATTAATTATTTGTCATACTTATGGAAATACAAATGTAATTATAACATTTAATTCTGTAATCAATAATATTTTTATCCTATAATTAAAATGTCTAAAAATTGCTACTGTAAGAACTTAATAATATATTATTATTCAAGTCTAATGGAATATTAGTATTTATTCATCAAATTAATTTTTGTACTTATGGAGCTATAAGACCATAATATCTTACAATTGTATAATATGAGTGGAAGATTAATATTTATTTCAGCAAATTAATTTTTCATACTTGTAAAACTATAAAAATAAAATTAATGTTTAGTTGTGTAATTAATAATATTATTAAAACTAAGATTAACATTATTATACCCAAGTTTAAATTTGAATGAAAAAGTGGAAAAATAATAATGAGATAATTAGAGTATATTTTTTCACTAATTGGACTCCAATAATAAAAATAGTTGAATCTAATATCACACTAGTTAAAACCAATCATATAAATATTTAAATATAATATCAAACTAGATAGAAACTAATAATAACAATATTATAATCTGATTTTGATTCTTATTATACCAAAAATGGTGACATTGGAAGTCTATATTATAAGGAGTATGCCCAAATTTAAAGAAATATTAGTTAAATAAGTGATTTTTTGTGTATTTAAAATTGTACAGTACAAAACCCAAGGCCAAGAACCTGAAATTAAATCACTAATCTAAGATATACCTTATAAAGTGAATAATGGATATTTGAATGAAAATAATTTAGATCAAGATCTTGGAGAATGAATTTACATGCCTCATAATCTGATGATTTCCAAACATTCTTTTGAAAACATTTCTACTCTTATTTCTATTTATTTTACTATTGTTAACACTTCTAATAGTTATTTGGTTTCTTCTCAAGTTATTCCAAATATTTCACTTTTTACTTCTCAAATTTTACAACCTGATTAACATGTTTCTCAAGTTTCATCTCTTGTATTTTATCTAAATTTTAATTAATATAGAAATATCAAAATTAATTATATAAATTATATTAAATACATTAGAGTTTTTTAAATGAACTTATGAACAATAAAATGAAAGCCATCAATTGGAATTGATGAAACAGAATTAATGCAAACAAGACTAAACTATGAAAAAGAGAAACATAGTTGAATTTTTGATGTGTTTGATTAACTATGTTAACTAGAAAATGTAGAAACAATGACGAATATGAAAAACCCTAAATCCTCCTAGAAGAGGATCCTTAGAATATATATGAACATAAGAAACCAATAGAGCCAATAGTGATCGACACTACTATCACTATCTATCATTTATATCCTTTTATAAAATGTCAAAAAATAGGGCCCAATCCTTTGCATTATTGTAAATTTTTATTTTTTATGATTAAATTATCTTATATGATGTACATAAGACTAGAAAATGTCTTATTAAACATTAAAACCCTAACTTGTGCCACAAAGAGGTAAATAGGTTTGATGGAGTAAAAATGGGCTAGTGGGTGGAGTTGTACTAGACCCTAACAGCCTAATGTGTTTTGATATACCTACATATTAATACTCTAAATAGGGATAAAACCTCCATGTAATTACCCCACTCATGTGCTTTATGTAATTTACTCCTTTGATTATATGAATGTATCTAAAATTAGATTGAATAACCGATCATGTTTAGCTAGAGATGTGTAAAATTGAACTCAAACTTGACTCATGATATCTTTAAGTGATCAGAAGTTAATTTGGAAAGAATAGGTGACTTTTTTAATTTGTGAACTTTTGTAAATAAGCTCTTGTGAAAATATTGATAAGCTTGTCAAGATGTTCTAAATGAATGAATTGATTGTTCTTTTCTAATGATTTTAGAATGAGAAAGACCCATCAGAGAGTTTATAAATATTTAGACTAACCTTAAGGATACTTTCATTTTTGAATTTTTATTATTTGTAAATGAAATAGAAAATAGTTAAATAAGGATAATAACACTAGGTGTTTCTATACATGCATGCCAAATACATGCATAACATTGATGATTCCAACTTTTTCAATAGGTGGGATTACCCCAGGGGTCTATGATATGGAATAAAATGCTAAAAAGTAGAAGTCTTATCAAATAGGGAATTAGGTGGAAGCTTGGAAATGACTGGCAGATTAAATTCTAGTAGGGTAATTGGTTAAGTGACAAGCCTCTCATCTCTCAAGGAAATAATAGAGAAATTATAGGCCTGACTACTCAGTTCTTTGGTGATAGGGCTATTGATTATATGGAAAATAACAATGGGATAAGGAGATAGAAAAATCTTTTGGATTTCTATGTGCATAGGCCTGAGCTTATCCCAAGAATTTGGGAGATCCAACAATGTGTTCAGGAGATCAGAATCTTACTCTTCCCTTGGGAGGATGAACAATACTAGTAGCTGGATAAGAATGGATCATTCTCTATCAAATCTTCCTATCATCTACTTACACTTGAAGCTCAGAATAAGGAGGTATGGAAAAAGGTTTGGAATCATAAACTCATTCCAAAGATTAACTTGTTTTGGTGGGCTACTACCCACAAAAAAATCCTTACTTGGGACAACCTTCAAAAGAGGGGGTTTACTTTGGTCAACAGATGTTTTCTATGTGGTTCTAGAGAGGAATCAGTTTCACACCTATTCATACATTGTGAGTTTACCTGGGATTTATGGGGCAAAATACTTAACAACTTTAGCATTGAATGGGTTTGCAATTTTGACCTTAAAGAAGTAATTCTATGCTGGAACTCAACCTTCACACATCCCTAGATTAAGGAACTATGGGAGCAAGCTCTGCCATGCTTGAGCTAGACTTTATGGAAAGGGAAATCACAGAATTTACAGGGACACTGCTAGAAATGCTACTCAGGTGTTTAACTCCTTTGCTAGGACCATCTTGGAAAGTGTTACAATAGCTCATATTAGTGTTGCGGAGAAACCCTTATCTAAATTTAAAAGTAAAATTTCTGCCAAATGGAAGGTTTTAAACCTTATCCCTGGGCATGATAATTCTAAAATTCTTTAGAGACTTCATAGTAAATGGATACCACCTAAACCCAATTGGATGAAACTCAATTTTGATGGGGCATCCAAGTTGAGTGGTAAAGTAAGTGAAGGAGGAATAATAAGAAATAAAAAAGGAGGGATGTCTACTATCTATGCTAGTGGCATGGGTTTCCAGAGCAATAACTATGCTAAAGCTATGGCCTTACTTTGGGGATTAAATTTAGCTATATCCCTAGGAATTAGAAATTTGAATATTCAGGGAGATTCTAAGTTGATCATAGATGCCATTAATAAAGCATCTAACATTGGTATCCATCTAAAAGACATCATTACAGACATCTAATTTCTTTTACAAAAGTTTTTTGAAGTTGAGATTACCCACACCTACAAAGAAGGTAACAGGGTCGCTAATGCTTGTGCTAACCTTGGTCAGCAAGTCTCAGGATGGAGGGTGTGGTGACAAGGGGCTCATATAACCCCAGACATTAGAGATATCATTTGGAAGGAGATGATGGAGCATGAATGATGTACATTGATGATGAAAATAGCTTTCGAAGGTGGTCCATGTGGAGAAGGCCATTGTGGATCATGGAAGCAGTGGGTATTCCAGGGAATGCTGACAATGTGGACAATGAGAATCTTAAGGATCTTGTTAATTCTATAGTTATGTAGTTTTGTCATTTTTAACTCTAGTCTTTACAGTGTTTTGTTTTACTTGACTTTGTTTCTTGGCTATGCCGTTGGTTCGGTGCTGGAATCTTTTGTTTGCTAGCCTTCCTATCTTTTTTGACTGTATAGGGTTCGGCCCCTGGTTTTCCACCTTAATTAATCAAAAAACACTAGGTGTTCCTATCCTATTGGATAATACTATCCATTTAGGAAAAGCAGAATTTTTTTGATACGAGTCAAGATATAAAAATTCATAAAGGTGTTCTCAATAGTAGGATCATGTTTTAGGTGATAATGGATGGAATTATAATGGAAGTAGGTATTTGATTGTTCTTAAGATAAGTCAAATCAATGAAATAAGTGTCAATTAATTACACCTCTTAATTAATGGTAAAAAAAGGTTAAAATAATAATGATCAAGTATTCATAACCTAGTTTAGGTTACTACATATTGTTAATAGTACTTTTAACTTTTATTCTTTGAGCCATGCTTCTATTCTAACCTCTTAAGTGATCACTATGATCCAATCCTTATATAACATAAAATAATAATTTAAATTATTTTCTCAAGGGTATTTAAACCCAAGTAACATGTTCAATTCACATAATGTGTTACTTAACCTCATTGATTATGAAGTTCTTATTTAGCTTTTTATCTTAGTATATGTTTCCTTGCTCCAATGGCTAAGTGGGTGCTTGACTATGAGATATTTATTTTGGGCTCCCATGCTTGATGATAAGAGGCTAAAACTTGGCCTTTCATGGTATAACACCCATTTGACCATTTAAGCCTTATTATTTTCATAGAATTGTCAAAATTATACCATAACATTTATTTTAATGTTTAATTCTCACTTGATAATGAACTAAATTGATATATTGACATTTACTTTTTACACTTGACCAAGAAGATCTATAAATTTTATCAATTTATTGAATATTAAAAAAAAGAAAGTATCACATAAATTATTCCTTTAAAGTAATATTATTAATGTATAAATTGTCATATAAATATAAAATATAAAATTTGTGTGATTTAACATTAATTTAATATGCAATTTTATTTTAGGTAATTTTATTTAACTTGGGATTTTCATATGGATAAAGAATATATCTTATTTTTAAACAGATTAAAAAAATGGAGAAATAAAAGTAATTATGGGTGTAATAAATGGACAATATCTTGTTGAAGTTAAAATTATCATTGATGAATATTTTTATATCAAATCTACAAATTATGGTGTGCTTATATTAAAATACTAGTTAGGTTTGATTATAGTTTGGAATGAATGTGATATGTGACTTTTTTGTCAAAAATATTATCAAACCTTAAATGATGTATAAATGGATGTAAATTTAAAATAAAACTATACAAATAAATAAAAAATATAAACGTATCAATAATATTACATATATTTATTTTTATATAGTCTCCCCACTATAGAATAAATGTTAATTATTTTTATATGGTCTCTCCACTATAGAATACTTGTTTTATAATTTATTTTAATACCTTTTTTCATTTCCTTGGAATTTTATATTTGAAAAATGCACCTGTATTTTGTTTATTGTGTAATAAGAGCAAATATGTCACCTTGTAAGTATTGGAACGAAAATAATAAGTAATTACAAAAAACTCTATATTTATATAAACCATATGACAATGACATTAAAATTTATTAAGTAGTAATGTATTATAATTAAAATACATATTTTTAGTTAAAAATTTGTGTATCATAATATATGTTTAAAAATTAATCATTATCTATTATGGTTATGAATTTATTCTTTTCAATTTCAATATTTCATTTTAGTCACTAGTAACTAATTTTCTTGTTAGATAGTTTAATCAAATAAAATAGTGCCTATTATTAAAATCATGGAGCTTAGTCTTGACTGAAGTAATTAATAGTTTTCCTTACAATTAACTAAAAACTTTTCAAGTCTTGCATAAAGGTATTTTATTAAGTCAATATATTATGGATTATTTATCCAATCACTTAAAAACATTTTATAGATCTATATGAGTGTAATTGTTCAAAAAATTAAGCTAATTTAGAAAATTTTCTATACAACCTTTGTATAATAGATAATATAGATATGAAGCAATAGACATGAAACCTATGTACCCCATATAAATTGCATAAATTCATAATGAATAGGATAATTTTGGATTCAAATTTTTTTATGTCAATGATGTTCATGATTACGAAATTTCTATTGGATATTTAAAGGCAAAGGTGTTGAAATATCACATACATGCTCAGGGAAAAATATAGGATTCATCTTGAAAGAATAAATATTATATATTACTTAGAATTAAATGATTTTATGGTTGAAAATGGATGTAACGATTGGAAATCAATTTGGTATTGATGTCATTATTTTGAAAAAAAATCTTCTAGTGATTAGCTATGTAAGAAATCATAAATTTTGATGGTCAATCAACTCTATAAGAAGAAAGGAAGTAAACACACCAATAATTCCAATACAAATTATTAAAACAAAAGTCTAAGGCATTTTTTTTTAATTTTTTGGATGGTGATAACCCTCCAATGACTTTAGAATATTGTGAATATATCAAAATTTAAACAATTATGAAAATGCAATGTAATTCTACCAATAGAAATAGAGTGTAAGCTCTATAGACATAAATAATTGATCAAACAATATATTAAAAGATAATGTGTGAGAAAAAATAGCATCCAAATGTTTTTCAAATAACTTTACAACATATTTTAGTTCTAAATATATATAATGATAAAGAATAATACTCAAGTTTACAAGGCGCAATCCTTTTTACAACATATTTGACCACAAATGTTATAAAAAAGTGGGAAAGTATGTTAGTATTAGTTAAGTAAAAGGGATATTTAGCTTAAATATTATCTTAAAATAAATAATTTTAAGAAAACTAATCTCTAAATGTTAAGATAAAAATGGAAAATGTAGTAATGATGGATATTCATTATGGGAAAATACTTCTAAATCCATGTTTGAACACACACACACACACACACACACACACACACACACACACACACACACACACACACACACACACACACACACACACACACACACACGCATGCACAAACACACACACACACACAGGTGCACATGTGCATAGGTCTGTGTGTACATTTAAATATATGTATATATGTATGTATATATCCACACACACACACATAAACATGAAGATGTGTCTCCTAATACGATATTCCTTGAAAAATATGGTTATCATGTTAATTTATGCCTATCTCCTTCCACATTGCACTAGAAAATGGTGCTTGAAAACATTAATTAAGACCTTTGTTTACTAGTAATGTAAAATATTTCAATTTTTTTCTAATATATGGAATAAATATTTTACAAACATGTAATTTAAAAAAAACAAATGAACATTCAATATTTAGTGTTTTTTAACATTTAAATAATAATGAATTTAGGATATTGTCTCATGAACAAGAAATAATAATTAATAAAGAGATAAAATCCCACATGAATGAATTAACATTGTTAATATTTTTATATTAGAAATAAGAGAATGTTAAATTTCTATCCCATGAATGTTTAATATTATTCATGATAAGGTTTATATAAGGAATATATGTGTCCCTAAATTGAAAAAATGTCAAAATTAGTTGGTGATAGTTTTGAAAATTTACCCTTAGTATGAATATTTAAACATATACAAAAAAATGGGGTTTACGCACTATTTTTTTCCATGTGTTCTATGTGGATCAAAATTTAATATAATGTCTCTAAACATATGTTTAAGATAGTTTTAGAATACACAGTAAAATAATATGGAGACCTATTGTACACTTGTGGGAGATATACATACCCTCTATATAGACACCTATATGTTTAAATTACTGATGATTTATCTTAAAAAACTTGTTGGTGCATCAATATTATTGATGATATTATGAGAGATTCCCTTGATTATCATATGTTATATATGCCTTAATCCATCATCATCTAATCAATTTAGTCTCAATTTGTTCTTACTCTCCCTCTTCCCTTATCTTCATCCTATTTTTCATGTTCTCCCATAACTATTATGGCTTGGAAAAATAAATATCACATTTAACAACACTTTTCATACTACTCCAAACAAGTTAAATTAAAATTATGTTTGATAATAGTTTTTGTACTAATTTAGATGGGCTAAAATATTTGACAAAGGTTAATAGGTGTATTTAAATTTTGGTATCTATATGTATAGGGTTCATAATTTTCATTTTTAATAGTAAAAAGGTGCAATATTCTTTAATCATACACAAAAATTAACCTTATTAATAGGAATAATAGTTTAGGATGAAGAGCTTACACTTGTGGAAATCTAATTTTCTTAAAGTATTTGAAGATTAAAGGAGAGAATTTGAACCATAAGGCTAGATGTATTGGAGTCCCCAATTGAGGATAATTAGTTCTTATTATTTACATCTTGAGTTTCATATACAAAATTACTCTCAAATTTTCACTTGAATTTATGGGATGATTGATGTACCAAAAATTTAATTTACTTATTTAATTTCATGGGGTGTGTGCATACATGTTACATATTTTTAAGTTATTATATTTCATGCTTATATTAGTGTATATATGTTAGTGTATTTTATCTTTAGATTATTTTTTACTTTTCTTACACCTCTTAGTTACAATCCTTAGTTTAGATACATATTGGTCACAATCATTAGTTTAGAAACATTTTGCTTACTGCTAATGGAAATTATATAATTTAGCTTACCCATTTCACATATTAGATATATATGAGTATTTTTTTCATCATTTCCTTTTGTAGACCTCAAAAATATATCCTTGATATCCTTATTACAAGAAACTCTTATTTACTACACATTTTTTTTGTGACATTAAATACTTTGTTTAAATTGGGTCTACTATGTTCTTATCCATTTTCCTAGATTATAGGATAATTATTAATTTTATAATATTTTAACTACATAAATTATAATCAACCTAATATGAATTTTATCCTATGATTTTTTTTATTAATTTTCATAATTTTGTTTTCTCAAATTCTTAGCATTTTTATTATGTCAAAGATTTTTTTCTTACAAAATCTCCCCTTTCCTTAATTTTTAACTATCTTAATTTATTAATCATACCTTGATTATTGAATTTATTTTACTTTATCATATAAAAAAGTTATACTTGAATTTGTACAATGGTATTCCTTAAAAAAACCAAGATAAATATGATTAAGACTTTAGTTGTTTCCAAATATTTAATAACAACATATTAGTGACATGTCTAGGACTGACATTAGAAAGAATTATCAGATCTTTTTTATTAAAAATTGTATATCTTTTAACATAAGTCTTCATATTATTTAAATATGTCTATGATCAAATTTTAAAAAAATCATAGATCTTAACTCTAATTCAAACATAATATTTGGACTAGAAAGCTACCCCATAAATAATTTTATTATGAGGGAAAATCATAAGATTATAATGAATACACTTATAAAATACATCCTGAGCACATTGGAATATCAAAATGATAAATACATGTTATTATTTTTTATACTTTCCTTGAGACTCCTCACAAGTTTAGATCTTCTACAAGCATTAGGGAAACTCAATTGATGAATTCCTTTAATTCTTATTCATCCACCATGCTTAAATTAGATACAAGTATGGATAGATCTATTTTTAGTACTCCAAACTCAAACATTGACCCATATATTAATCTAAAATATAACACTACATAATATTATTACTCTAACAAGAATGTAATTTAATAAATGGAATCAATTAAAAAATGCACCGAATCAAAATGAATTAATTTAGAGGGTCCTAGATAAAATTGATAGTAATATAAAAAAAAATTGATGCCTTGCATGCATTTATGAATTTTAACCACTTTCTCTTAACCAAATCCAGTTGTACTTACCTAAATATTAACATGTTTCTATGTCTAGATATCATGCTAAATATTAGGGTGATCACACAAAGCATAGAGAGAGTATATCAAATCTTAGTTGGGTTAATTACATGGAGAAAACTCACTAGTTTTCATGGAGTCACTAACCATTTTTCAAACACATTTTAACATAGGTATATATAAAAAGTTTCACATGGTAAACATAACCAAACTCAAGTAAGACTCTTGAATTTCAACTAGGAAAAAAATACCACATTAAAACTAAAAGAATATAAATGCATGAATCCATCAAATATTAAGATTAAATATTGAACCTTCTTCATATAAGTTCATAGATTACATGAATTAACATGTTATTTTACATGATAATCAGGGTTATGATACAAAATATCATAACATCAATATATAAGTAATAATTCCTCAACTTTCAACAACATAGTAGTATAAATTTAAATAACTAACTCTATAAAAATAAAAATAAGGTGGGTGTTAGTATAAGACTGTGAATTGTAACTTGCATATACTTTGTATAAATTTGAATGTGAAATACATGATTTTTTTTAATAATTTGTATAATTTACCATATAAATCAGTATAACTATTAGAATATGGAGCATAGACCTTGAATTGATAATAAGATTAAACACAATGTCAAAGAAATGAAGAGTCATATTGCATTTAAACTTTATAAATACCCAATAGGGGTAGTAAATTATGTTGATTAACTCTCCTACTTTTATTTGATTCAATGTAAATTATAGGTATTCTAAATATTAAATCTAGGTATGTGTTCTATGCCAAAATTATCTATGAACTAGGGTATCTTCATATTTTTAATTGTATAAGTGCCATATATCCACTTAAAAAGATGAAGTTAGTGTGTCAATAAACTTAATATAAATCCTCTATTATTTGTGATGTTTATTTTGTATCTATTATTTCTTAAGTTAAGATAGTTATAAATTCTTTTTTATACATATATTCTATTATAAATTATTAACATTTGGCGAGTTTCATTGCAACTAACAAGACTAAATTAATTAATATGTCCTGATGAATAAAACTAGGGACCTCAACAAAAAATGAATCTAATGTCAAGAACTCAGAATATTAAGATGGTTTTCTAGTTAGAGGACATTGATAATTCATTAAAATTTAATATCTACATTTTTCTATAAGTAAAAGATCTAGGGCTAGGTGTGCATGATCAAGTGATAATCTCTAAGCATATCTACAAATAAGTATATGAAATATTTTAGTGTGATTTTCCTAATTTGATAACATCATGGATATTTAGGCTTGATTAGTATTGGTTTAGACCATGTAGAACATATTATTTTTAAAAATGAATAAAAGTTGGAATGACTTTAAAACCTAGACTTTAATTTGACCCACGTAATTGTCCATTGGCTAAAGACTACAATTGACAACTAAACTAATGAATTTTATTTGAAGGTTAAATTACATTGGAAGAGAATATTTTTTTTTAGTATGATTAATTAGAGGTAATTTTTTGAAATAATTAATTTATTGTGAAATATGTTGGTAGTGTAAAAGGCCATGGTGTTGATTCTAGATGACATGGAGCAATTAGGTAGAAATGGCATGGGAATGCAAGATAGAGAAGTGTAATTGAAGGATAGATGGACCTTTGAAACTATACTAATTTAATGAATCCAAAATGATGGATATGAAGAAGATAAAAATATTTATAGTATTTAAAGAGAGTTTTGACAACATAAAATATGGAACACACAAGTCATGATAAGAGATGAAGGGTAAATATAGATATAATTAGGACAATTAGAGAGATTATAGAGGAAATTGGAGGAAATATACCTTGATATGAAGAAAACAATTTTGATGTTCACAAGTATTGTGAAGAGAAATAAGGGAACATATAAACTAAAGGGAACATAGGGATTGACTAGGAATTAGACATGCCTGAAAGTGGAAGAGAGAGGAGAACATATTTGTACCAAACTCAATTTGGAAGAGTAGTTATGAAAAAATATAAGTATGTTTAGTGAAAAGATACAAAGGTATATATTTTATTTGAAAAGGGAAGGGTAATATTTTATAGGTAGTTTGATGAAACATATGTTCGATTGAGGTAGAGATTATATTTAAAATAGGAAGGATAATATTTTAGTTGTACTTTGATGAAATACAGGTTTAGGATAGGTTCAAGAGTGGTCATTATAAAATATCCAAAGATATTCACTAATTACAAGGGGATGCACCCCCCAAAACTACTTTAATTATGGGATCATTAGACCAATTTTTTTTAAAGAAATAGAAGTACCCTGGAAGTGGTGAGAATAAGTTACAAGTGTTTTAGAGAAACATGATAAGGAATTTTAATGTTAACCCAACACATCAATTAATCATAATGCACTCAATATATCAATCAACATTTTAGCTATTCCACATATTCTATTATAAATAATCCATTAATTAGTTGTAAGTAGTCTATTTTTAAGAACTATGCACTTCTTTTGGGAGAATTTATCACATTAGTTCCATTTGATGGGTCTATTAAACTTGAACAATATCTGTTGACTTGTGAAATGAAGTGGTAGGTTAAGGATGTCGCTTTAAATGAGGATAAGAGGTGCAAACTTATATGAGCATTGATTGTCAAAACTATAAATTTCATATTCAATAATAATTAAACTAACTTGACCATAGCTAACATCAAGAAAAAAATAATAAGGTATTTAAAAATATATAAGTGTTCTAGTTAGATGATTCAAGATCTAAAGGAATTAGAAAAATTTAAGATGATTAATATGGGAGTATGATTGATGCTTACTTGATGTTCTATATAAAATGATTTTTAAGTTTAAAGATGTTGACAAAGATTTGTAGATTTTTTAAGGATTAAAAATTAAGATTATTTTTTTTATAGCTCAAACTCAGTTTCTAATTATGTTTAGGGTAATTGTGATCATGGTGGACAAAATATAGAATTATGGAGACTATCTTGCTAGTAATATGAAGAATGATACCAAATTGGATGTGGTTCTATGTATAATGGATGAAACTACAAAAATAAAAATACCTTCACTAGTCATATGGTGTTGTTTTTCCCTAATTTGGATTAAGGTGATGAAATTAATCTAATTAATATATTAATTTAAAATATAATTTAGATATTAAGATATGACATTCAAGCATGCATATAAATATAAAATAATAAAATTGATTCTTCTAATTTAATAAATTTCATATGATAAATATAGTAAGTAAAATAAATGGATGAATATTATATTTTTTATTTGATTATCTAGATTGATTATATAAATGAAGTGAAAATTATGATAAAGTAAGCTTATGGCTTGTTTGGTTCCAAAATTAATTCTAAGTCTACATTGTGTTAGTTCCACCAAGCTGGGTTAGTATCATTGGTCAATATTAACATACTATTTGATAATAACCCACATGAAACAAAAATATATTGATTTTAAAATAACATGTATGTGTGAATTATTGATCTTTGTTTATTACCCAAAATCATGATGATGCATATAGATCCAAAAATCAATCCCCTTTTCCATGAAACCTTAGGTGTGCTTGTGATGGATAAAAGCCTACAAAATGGGGAAATTTTAATGCATTGATACTGACCCTAATTAAATTAATTTTATGATTTACCATTCATTATTTATAAGATACTCTAAGGATGGAAATAATTCCACACATAGTTCTCCAACCTAGTGTGATTGTGTAATTTTTATCCTTTGTTATATATATGTAGACAATGATTCAGATTTGATACTCGATAGTGATTTATTTGAATTAGATTTAGAGTACTTCAAAATAATTTTATGACTAATCTATGTGATAGGTTTTTGATTTAGGAAGAATAGGGAATGTTTTCTCAATGTGAAATACTATATAGATGTATATTAGATATGTCCCCAGTTCATTTTAAATGAGACATTGATTTAATTATATATGGATCCAATTGAATAATTTATTGTGCTACTAACATGTTAGGGAACAATTAGCCCTGACATTAATTTGTATATCATAATGTGAATAATTATGAGAGTAATAATTTAATATTACATATATTTAGTTAGTTTTTAGAATATATTATCGATTGTATTATTGTTGTGAGTTACAATAATGGTACATAAATAAGTTAGTTTTTATTTACCTATGAGATATTATAGGCATATGAATATTCATAGGGTGTGAGAAGATATTTTGGGAGAGATTTATGGTGATATGGGTCACCCTATTTATAGTAAAGAATTTTTCTATATATTTATAATATCTACATGAATTTTTAATAGAGTGAATAATATTATTTTATAGTGTGGTTAAATATCTCTACGTGTTCACCATGATTTTTATGTGAAATAGTTTCTATTGTGTTTGTATATTATAATACCTAATAATAGTATCAGAGTAGGTAAAGGTGGATGAGTAATAGTGGTAGTGTCATTTGCTATGGCATTAGATTAATCCTAATGTGAAACACTATTCAAATTATAATGTCTAAGCAAGATTATAATGTGTTAAGGTTGTTCTGATATGGAAAATTTATTTTAAATAATTTCCCAGCCTTATATTCACTCAATTATAATTTATGCACAACTATATAGGGTCAATGTTTATTCAAATGCTTCTTATGACTTGCCAGTTCATTTTACTAGCTGAGATGCATGTTTACAATAGATTATTTTCAACATGCCTAACTATGATATATGTTTTATATGCTTAGAAAATTTTATCTCATCTTCCTTATTTGATGTGGCGACTCTTCTCATAGCATGCAAAAAATATATGAATTATATTATGGTAACTCTATTCATATGTTTTGATATTCTTCAAAGGGTAAAACACATATCTCTAAGTTAAAGTGATGCCATTTAACATCTTGACTTATCTTTTATTACTACTTGAGTCTCGAATTTCCACCATAGCTCTCTCAAACTCACCTTCCAACCTTCTTGAATTCAATGATGATGTTCTATCCACAAGCTGATCCTGTAGAGGTGTGATTTTATTATGTTATGCATTATCATATTTGATAGTTTTTAAATATGTACTCTATTTATTCATATATAATTTGACATGTAGTTTATTATTCATAAAGGTCTCACAAATATTTATGTGTCAAATTAAACTTAAGATCGATTTTATAAGTTACTTATGTAATTTTATCGACATTAGATTTAGTATAAAGGTTTTCTAATGTCAATATAGGGTTATTTTTATGTGTAGTGATATTTGGTATTAAAAGTGTGCAAATATAAGTTTTTGTGTGTGAAGTCTTTATATGTTTCTAGTGTCTTAGCATATTTTTTTATGTAAAAGTGTCAATTGTGAAAAAAAAATTTGTCTTGGGTCATATTATGTAATTAGATACATTATCTCTTGTACATAATGTCAAAATTATGGAGGGTCCATAATGGATAAATTGAACTACATTCAGAATTTTGAAGAAAAATATTTTCACACATTGTAAGTAAAAAACTAGTTATTACTAATCAACAAAGATCTTTGGGTTATTGTTGATGGAAAAATGAAGAAACCAAAACATGTAGAGGAAGTAGTAAAATAGGAGAGAAAAGATAGTAATTTTTGTTTATTGTCCTAGGATTATCTAATGGTTAGATCATATTAACCTATCAAAAATATCAAATGCCATTTGGACTACATTGAACAAGCTATTTGGATCTCAAACAAGAAGTGCAATAGTGAATCTCAAATAGATGTTATTTGGACTCAAGATGGAGGAAAGTGACAACATGTTATAACGCATAAGTAAGTTTCATTCCATTATAAATCAACTAGCAGAAATAAAAATAGATGTACCTGATGATGATGCAAAATCTATTTTACTAAATAACATGCCATCAAGTTATTGTTGGCCATTTTTGGCCCACATACCAATCTTGTGTCCACATGGATAAAATATAATAATATTGATCAAAATTTGAATTGGGTAAGTCTAATGGACGAAACCATCACTAGGACATCATATAGAAAAGGAACATACCAATTCACCTATGTGTTTTATAAGTCCACTCAGAAATAATCATGAGACAAAATATTACAACACCATGGGATTATTTATACTAGGAACACACTCTATAATTTTCAAGACTACAAAATCTTTATATCTCAAGATCTAAGTGTCCTAAGATAGTCTTATAGAATGGGATGTTCATGCGAGTTTCAAGTTTGAGATTCGTAAAATGATCATTTGGATTTAAAAAGTCCTTAAAATGTTTAAAGTTGATCAAAATCTAATGGCCTACTTAAGCTCACATTCTGATAAGAAATATATAATGGTTTGCATTGGGGTCAAATGAGTCAAAATGTCCCTAGGTTAAAATCCCTTAAATGGTTATAGGTTAGATAAGATATAATAGTGTGGATCAACTAAACAAAGATCCAATGGTGCAGACAAACTGATAAAGAGGTGGGTTTGAACTAGATCAATGATCACAACTCAATCATACTAAATATCTAATGGTATGCAATAAATAAAATGAAAGTGGACCCATTTAGATCAAAGGATCATGTTACTTCATACATTATGATCTAATGGTGTGAGTGAAATTCAACATGGCAAAGTATATTTGTGATAGGAAATCAATGGATCACATTCATTCATACCATGGATATGAATGGTGTATAGGAGGTCAAAAAGTCAAGATCTAACATCAAGGATATATGAATATAATGGGAGTAAAGATTGGTTAGATACATTTTATTGTCCTCAGCAATATTTAATGGATAAATTCAAATTAGGAGTTAAACTAATAATTAGTTTTTAAAAAAATAAAACAATGTCTTATAGGGTCATCTATCTCTCATTAAATTTAATTAGAGTACCATTAAAAGGTCATAACTATGAAGTCAGGTATAAAGAACATAAAAGGGGCACCATTGAAGATAAATATAGACCTTTGGTTTGAAGGTTTGTGGTATATAGGGTTCATTCTATGATTGTGTTTGCCTTCTTTAAAGGAAACCTATATATGATGAAGTCCTTAGTTTCTATAGATGTTTAAAGGAAAAAATAGGTCTTGTAAACCTAATAGAGATTAGGAGAAAAGATATGTATTCTATATGTCTACATCGACATGAATGGCTACAATAAAACCAATAAAAGAGATTGGTTTTCCATCTATAGAAAAGATCTAGTCCAGTTTTGATCAAGGGTAGATATCTATGATTATGAAGAAGTTATTCATCCTTCATCATGGCCATATATTTGAGAAAAAACCACCTAAATTCATAAATCCATGATTCTATCATATCTATGAGCATGAAAGTTTTGTATTTAGTGGGAGATGGCATAAAGGATAAAATAAAAGGATCTTGTGGTTAGGATTTGTAGCTAGGAGAATTTAATGCATCCTTAGAACATTAGGGAACTTTCCTATTTATTAAGCCATGAGCAGTGTCTTGATTGATCAAAAAGGTGAAAATACATTAACTACATCAAAAATATGGTAGTTAAAGTTTATTCAATGAGCCATTTCCCTCTCTCTCTCTCTCTCTCTCTCTCTCTCTCTCTCTCTCTCTCTATCTGTCTCTCTCTGTCTCTCTCTCTCTCTCTCTCTCTCTCTCTCTCTCTCTCTCTCTCTCTCTCTCTCTCTCTCTCTCCCTCCCTCTCCCCCCCCTCTCTCTCTCTATATATATATATATATCCTACTCTCATTCTCATTATGGGGCTTCTCATCTCTTGGAATTTTTCATTATTTTTTGGGACAAGGATACTCATTGATATTCTTCAAAAAGTGTGTTTGTTTTATATAGTTAAACCATATCAAAATATTATAAGAAATACTTTTTTAAGTAATAAGATCAACTTTTTGCCTATCTCTTGTCTTTAATCAGTGCTTAGTATGATTTTGTATGGTGAATTTTTGAAGGAGAGTCTTCCTAGTTTATTTTCCTTCTACTTGCATATTTGAAGGTGTTTTCAAGGTAACTAGAAAGTCTAGATTAGGGTTCTACTTTTAATCTATTCTATAAAATATTTATGCAATTACTGAGATTGTGAAGTTGTGTGAGCTATATTTGTCTAATGTTGACCCAATGTGGGTTCAATATTGTAATATGAGTGTCCCCTTAACTTTGGTGCATCACCATTTTAGAATTATTAAGAGCCCTTAAACCCTTTCTAACCCTTTTCTTAGTTATTTTCATTAGTTTAGGTGAGCATCAAGAGTAATCTAGCCTTCTCTAGAGGTTAAACCCCATTATAGGTGACCCACAACCTAGGGTTGTTCTTATTGTGTATTTCAATTGGAAAGGGACTAAAGCACCCTCGCCAAGGGTGGAGATTGAGCCTACAATAGTTATTTCACCATGGTTTTTACACAAATCAAAATAAATCCTAGCTTAGAAGATCAAATTTATTCATTGATAGATGAAAAAAATAAGAATATTGATCCAATTGAAAGTGTATTGTATGGTAAAAAAAGATAAGTCACATGTTAAGAGAATATCTAAATATTATTTCAAACAAGTATCAACTTATAAGGACTCAAATAAATGATTTATTATTTCTATTGTAAATAAACTAGGCATTTGGTTGTAAACTACAAAAAGAGAGCTCAGGAATTGCTTAATAGGAAATTATAAGAGAATGCCATGAATGCTAATGAAGAAAAGGAAAATGATGAATAAGAACCAATTAATTATGATATTGGTTATAAATCTAAAGATTTATTATATTGTGCAAACCTATTTGAGGTTAGAGGACACTATAAGATGGAGGATTTCTACACCTATCATTATCCACTAATGAATGGGCACTTCTACTATAGACTTTCATATAGTTATTTTTTATTATCATCACCTTTTTTTATGTGTGATGAATAAGAGGTGTATTTTTAATTTTCCCATATAGTGTACTATATAAAAAAAAGGTGCTTAGGAGATGTAGGAGTGAAATTTGAACATATGGTTCCTACTCATGGTTCTCACACTATATAGGTTTATTTGGTTCCCTTAATGAATGGTTCATGGTATATGTACCTATTCAAAGTTACTACACTAATTTTATTGATGTGTTCTCAATAGTGAATTGTTGATGAGAAGTTGATTTTTTCCTTCTCTACTTTCATGAAGTCCTATGAAACACAAATTACCATATACAGCCTAAGGGGGGAATGTTAGGGAATAATTAGCCATCACATTAATTTATATATCATAATTTGAATAATTAAGAGAGTAATAATTCACTATTACATACATTTAGTTATTTGTTAGAATATATTTCTGATTGTATTATTTTTATGAGTTACAATAATAATGCGTATATAAGTTAGTTGTTATTTACCTATGATAGATTATAGGTATATGCATACTCATAGGGTGTGAGGATATATTTCAAGATATATTTATGGTGATACGGTTAATAATTTTTATAGGAAATAATTTTCATATATATTTTTAATACTTTTATGAATTTATAACATAGTGAATAATATTATTTTATAGTGTGATTAAATATCTCTATGTATTCACAATGATTTTAAAGTGAAATAGCTCCTTTTATGTTTGGATCTTATACTACCTAATATAAAATTATATGAAAATGGGACAACCCTAATAAGAGGTTTTATTTTATAAAAATATACTGTTGGGAAGAGGTTGGTAGCAAACATATTAGATTTGTATTAGCTTTTCATACTAACTAATTATGGGGGAACCAAATTATCTATAGGTGGATTGAACTGAGAGTCTATATATGTTTTTGAAATATATATAGTAGGTTTGAAATATATAATAAGATCATTATATATGTTTAAGAATATAAAAAAGGATTGACTCACAAGATAACATGAAAGTGTGAAAGATAGGAAAATTAGGACCTTATTTGAGTGCTCAATTCATGCATGGTAAATGTATACTAAGATTGTCATTTTCAACTAAAAAATACTATATTGAACTATGTATAAATGTATCCTTTTATTATAGTCATTTATATTATACATTAAATGGAAAATAATTACATGTTCACACTCAAATTTATCATGGTGAAACATTTTATGAAAAATCTAACGATGTCAATGATCTCTGCTAAAACATGCCCAAGCCTAGTCCTCTTCTTCTTTCTAGTATTTTGTATCTATTCTAGCCCTTGAAAACTTTAGATTTTTCATTTTGATTATTTTTCCCTTTAGTTATAAAAACCTTTTGACTGAGGAAACATTGCTACCTATATAAATCAATGGCTCCATCATCATTAAAATATGTTTTGAACTCTTTACTAAGACTTTGAATTTTCATGCATATTTCAGAATTTTGATTGTGTCTTTTATTGATTTCTCTTGATTTCACCTTCCTAATTTCTATTTCACATTCAATATTTATTATGTAAATATCAACCATCTTAAAGTTAACTAAAAAAAAATCACAATCAAGCTTTAACTAGCTCCAAGTCACAAATTCTTCTTCCTTACAAGTATTTTAGTTTTCTTGTAATTTTACATGAACTGACAAGCCATAATACATCATTGATAAGATCCAAATAAATAGAAATAAGTAAGGTTACAAAGTAGGATAGAAAGTAGGAGATCCTATATAACCATACAATAACTTAGGATTAACAACATTCTCAAAAATTAATAAGCTGATAATAATAATAAAAATTAACTTACCAAGCCTATAACAATAAGCTATTTATTTTAATACCCTCCATTAATTCCTAAATTACATGTTTTCATCATTATTAAAATACTATGATTAGGTAGACACATGGACTTAACCAAAGTATAGTTCTACTACCATTGTAAAAGTACATCCAAATGTCCTTGTTGTTGCTAATCCATCTTATCAGAGTACATGAGTAATGAGCCATTGTAATCACCAAGTAGAGTAAGAAATGGTGCAAAACATTGAGTTCACTAGATTTTATTATTCCTTTAATTATTTTCATGTCTTGAATGTGAAATGATTTACTTATTTGTTATCAATTCCAACATTTTTTTTAGAATATACATCAAGAATGAAAAACATATCATATCCCTTAAGTGATATTTATGCATCGAGCTATTAAAAACCCAATGCCTATTAATTTCATTTGTTGAATAATTTTTGGACATTTAATATTCACAACACTTGTGATTTTTATAAATACCCATTTATTTATCACTAACCTTCATGGAAAACTTACACTTTTATTTGGATTTGGTCTTTGAACTTATGTTTTGTTTCAATACATGTGAAATAGTAGAAAGAGTATAATTTACCTACTCTTAACCTTGCACCTTATATTTTATTGACCTTGTAGATTTCCATTCCAAAAAGTAAGGTAATTCATATTTCCTTACATATTTAGTCATGGTATGTTACCATTTTTGGATTTTATGTTGGTCTTATTGATTTGATTGTGAAGAGTGAGAAACACTCTTTTCACAATTAGAACTTGAATCTTCTATTTTTTCCATTTTTTTACCCTATTCAAATTTGGTACTAGAACTTGTTCTAGAAACATCATCAACTATTAGTAGATTGACCATTATAAACAAATAATGGTTATTTATCATATATATAAACATATGCACTGAAAAAAATTGTGTATGTAAATACATATACCCATATGTATGCATTTTTTTGTTTATAATAACCACCAAACATGTATACTTTACTCAATATAAAAGTGTTAGATCCAAAAACATGAAAATTATTTACATACAGTGATTTTATAAACCATGATTGTTTTGGTGTTAAATTATTCTAGGATTGTGTGGGACTATAGTTAATAGTTTACATTTTTTTTATTCTTAGATTTTACACATTAATAATATGGTAAATTTTGGTTATCCATCATACATCATCCCATCTCCATGACTATCCTATTCTGCCTTGCCATTGCTTTATTTTGTTGTGTAGAATATTTTATATGTCTACTTTTTTCTTGCATAACTCCATGAATATATTATAAAAAAAATTCATCCCAAGTAATTGATATAATTTATTTTACATGTTTTCCTATGTTTTTATCTACCATATCTTTACAATCAATAAAGTTAGAGAAACATTCTCAGTTTTTATGTAGAAAAAAAACCCACATTTTCATAGAAAATTCATTTAAAATCAACAAGTAATATAAATATCTAGATATTAGAGGTCTCCACATTAGACCATGAAAACCCTCATGTACCAAATCCAATACATTCTAAGTTATCGATTCCTTACCAATGTCAAATTAAAGTGAAACTTTCTTATATATTTGACATATTGAACATACATTATGACTCTTTTGAATAAAAAACATTCCATTCAACATGTTAGTTTAACTTAATGTATGTAAATTATCATATCCAAGGTGACCATACATCTTATTACATATTTAATTTGTGATTTTAATCACTACTAGTGCACACTCATGTTATTTTAGGATCAATCAACTTATACAATCCCTTGTTATGCACACTAACAGTTATGACTTTCTATTCATGAAGATAACTAACCATGCATTTGTTTCCTTTAGAATACACACAAATATTAGGATTCATAATTATTTAAATTATGAAAATAATAATTTTTTTCACTCCAACAACAAAATGAACATTTTCAAAAGTGGAACAAAATTCAATGAAATACGAACATCTCCATATCCTTTCAGATAGTCAACCCAACCATCACCTATGAAGGTTGTTAGGAAAATGGTGCCTTAGTAAACATAAAAAGCACATTGAGTAACATTTTATATATTTTTTATTCTTATTAGATAATATAAGAGAGAATGAAACTGACTGGTAAACTAAATCTAGAAAGTTAATGTCAAAACCAATCTAAAACCACTAATGTAAATCCATCATTGTATGCACAAGTGCACCATCATTTAGACACTATTTTTGAGTTATATACCACCTTTGTATGTTAAACTTGTAAAATACACATCAATAATATACATTTAGCTTCTACAACTTTTATGCTAATGAAAGGCTTGCATACACTATCTCTATATAATTATTATTTATCTCTTAGTCTAACCAATGTTTTTTTGAAACCTCAAACCTTTTGTCATGATAAAAATGTTATAAACATGCTTATAATCCATATTTACAAGGTTTGGACCTATGTTTATTTTCTAGCTTCCTAGATACTTACATCCCATTCAGATTCCTATGTTGATGTAAATGTCCTACCCCAACATAAGAGTCAAACGTTCTAAATTAATTCAATTTACAATTTAAATGTATTCCTATGGTCAATTTAAGTGATTTAATGAGATATATTCTACAAATGTATTTTTGTAAATACAATATCAATTGCCTTTCTTTCTTCACCTAGTATATACCAAAAAACTCTCAATCAAGCACTCAAGTGAGTAAAGCTTCCACATATTCTCCTATTTCTATATCGATCATAGGGACACCATATATACATGTTTTAATTAATAAAATATCACTCCTTGATTCATATTTTCTAATTTGTAGGCTAGTTAACTATTTTACTTACTTATCACACATTTCATGACTCACACACATACCAATACATAGGGGAGAACTACATAAGTCTGAGGCCCTCTTCAGAGTAGTGGTTAAGTAGGCAGTGCTCATTGGTAGAGGGGTACTTGGAGAAGATCAACATTGTGTGACCACTAACCCATTTTTAACACAACCACTATAAACATGAATAACTAGGGTTGTCTCATTTTATAAAGAGTGATTGTCCTTGACCTAGATCTAAATGCACTAGAATAAAGGTGACATAAAACCCAAAAAAATCTAAGTGATCACATCAAATTTCAATATTTATTCCATATTATACATTTATATCTAATTTATATAGTAGAATCGATGTAACCATCTCAATTAGATGCAAGTGTTTATAGCTACATAGGTATAATTTCTAGAATCAAGTGACTAATCTAGAATCTATATCAATCTACTTTCTACCTATTCTAAATCTATATTTTTGTTATGATAAAAACCAACCAAGTATCTTGTGAATATTATAATGGTAATATATAACATAGCTATACTTTATTTTTTTAACATATCTCAGCATAATAAATTTAGTATATGTTCTAATTTTTGTAATTAATTTTCTTACTTTAGAGATAGTCTACCTCCTTGTGACCTTGGCTATCTCTACCCATTCAACCCTAGACTCCACATAATCTATATTTTATGATTAAAAATTTGGTGAAATTGACATTTCATCTAAAAAATCATAAATATTCATCTAGGTTTTCTTGATTTTTTATTTTTAATTTCTAATTTCTAATTTCTAATTCTAATTTAACCAATTTTTGTAAGTTAAAAATCATATTTCATTTTCTATCAATATATTCAATATGGATTCATGTGTAACTCATTTTATGTTATAATTTTTAATTTTAGTGATAATTTTATATTGAAATAATTTAATCCAAGGTAATCCAAAGAAATAAGTATATTTTTCAATATAATGAAATGGTTTTAAAATGAAAAGAACAATTAATCTATTTTCATGATTGCTTTTGTAATACTATAGATCCAATATCTAGAAACCAACATGCATGTTATAAACAATTTATTCCAACTATACCTTATTTAAGTGACAACTACTAGCCCAAACCTATTATTCACCTACAACTTATATTATATTCTTTGGTTCATGCTATCACTACTCAAAAATGTAAAAGTGTTCAACCTAATTCACCACTTATTAATATAGAATAGGTGCTTTATAATCCAAATATTGTGATAAAATATAATGGATATGACCTTCTTGACAAATTAAGAAAAATACATGTCAATATTTCCATCCTTGAACTTCTAAATCGGTCTACTATCTATAAATATATCTTATATGAAGCATTGCATGAAACCCAAGTTTTGAGTGATATTGAGCCAACTTAATTTTTAGATATTATGTAAGATCTAAAAAATAATGCAAAATTAATCAACTTTGATCTATAATATTTAACATCTATATTATTGTTTAAGAGTTACCTTTGTTCATACAAATAGTTATGCATAATAAGGGTATCAAAAGGGTACTCATTGATAATGGATTAGTCTTAAACATTTATATAATAAATATCCTAAACACCATGGGTATTAGTACCAACATTATAAAAACATTAGTGATACATATAAAGGGATTTCATAATTCACATTGACCCCCAATTGGCCAAATAACTTTAGATACAACATTGGGGTAAAAAATGGTTCCAACCACCTTTCAAGTAATGTCTCAATCATTACATTATAATTTAATTTTGGGTAGGCTTTGGATACACATAATAGAGGTCATCTCATCTAATTTACATTGATTTGTAAAATTCATACATGATGGGACCTTATCGACAATTCTTTTTGACGATGAACCCTTAAAATTCTATAACATGATACATTATAATTAGAGGGAATTTTTATAGTGTTACCACCTACAAAATGTATTCCTCTTGAGAATATCCTAACTTATAAACTAGTTAATTAAAGTACAATGGATCCATTATCTCTAGATACAAATAAGGTAATACATATTGAGGAGTAATAGATGCACATCAGGAAAAAGAACCATTTCCAAAGGAACCAATGATGCCAAAATAAAAAAATTTAGCTTCTTTTATTGGTAAATACTAATAAAAAAGATGGCCATGTTTTAGAATATTATGATATGATGATGATCTATCCCATGGTATGACATATGAGACATTTTGAAAACATTAATTTGATTGACTTGATCATCTTTCACATAACCTATTCACACCTATAAGTCTTCATACATATAAGTTAAACTCACTTATAAAAGATAAATAATAGAAATAGGATAAGGGAAAAGAAAAAATAGTAGATAAGCATGTAAATTCTTTTTATTATATACATCCCTATTTGATTCACACTTTGAGTCAACCATACAAGGGTTAAATGTATATACACAATATAAATAATGTGGAGGTATCTCATAAGACTCCATAATAAATTATACAAATCACAACACACCAAGATACTATACAGACATTAATCTCCATTTTAATTGAACATAACATGATATATTTAACTTTAAATAGACACAAATTGAGAAATAGAATTGTTCCTAAATGAGCATTGTCATATTGTAAATATCATTAGATAAATCACCATCATATAATCCACTCTTAAACATTAAAAACCTAACTTCAAAAATATAAGAGTGATGGATGCACACAAATTGTTCTCAAGTAGAGAAAAATACAAACTAATTCCAAAGATTCACATGAAAACCATCCTACAAAGAGAGCAAGGCATGAATATCTAACTATTACTACTAATATTGATGATATCTATTTTCAACATCTCAATTTTGATAGGAAAAACTAGGATATAATTTGTATCACCACCTTTATTCAATAATTAAGATAATACGATTGAATTAACATACTCTCCACTGATGCCAAAATATATTGGGTATACTTACATACCAGTAGTATGTGGACCATAGGTGGTCCCCATAATCATATTGATATTAGATCAAGATCCATATTTGACATTAAAATTTGGACAACATTGGTTCACTAATTATAATGTAACATTGTATAATGTAAATATGTGCATCACCTTTATTGTTAGGGATAGGGATATTTGATTACATCATGATAGATATGGAGTTCCTTCCCCACCAATGGATTTCAAAATACTATTACACAAGAACACCAAAAAAGGTGGCCATAGATCACTACAAACAAATAATTAAAAAGGCATTAATTTATCATACACTTTTTTATGATGAGGACATCCTCAATTAGTCCTCTTAAATATTCCAAAAATACATAAAATTTGAAAAAAAAATCTACATGTTCTATTAGCTCCTTATAATATATGGTACTGGTTCCATGTTGGTAAATGGCATATCAATATTTTATGTATATACATGTTTCACACATATTTTGAGTTTGATTTAGAGATACACATATACATGATCTATGCACTTTCGAATGTTGGGCCTTCCCTCTACTCGTGTCATTTTGGACATTGGGGGAATTTACTTCTTTGAACATAATACATCCTAGTTATATCATTCTATATGAATTTTACATTGTCATGTTTAAGGTTATGTACTTACACGTACCTTTATCCATGCTTATATCTTTCATTGTAAACTTGATATGTTGTGTGCTTATCATTTTTTGATAACACATATATATAGGGACAAGTATGATGTGTTTATGTTGGTTACTTTTACTTTTCCTTTATTCAATTCCTTAAGTGTCTTATTTTTCTTATTTGAGCATTTTAATATGGTCCATTGTTTCTGTCTTTCATGCTTTTATTTGCCTCTTTGAAATTTGAATATGTCATTGTTTGTTATATGTTGACATTTTAATATGTTATTATTGCTATTTTGGGAATTTGTATAAGTTATATCCCTTCAATTATGAGGCATTTGAACATGCCCCTTGATTGAATCCTCCTTAGACTATTGTATTTTAATTTAATTTTGAGTTATATTATATGTGTGCTTGATTTGTTGTTGAGATTGTACTATTATTATCTAAACATTGCCATGATCTAAATCATGCATCTTAGGACTTGGTGTGATCACATTATTCATGCTTAAATGATATATCTACCTAGACATGTTTCCTTTTTATGCTACATAGTGCACTCACATTTTATATAATTATCTTATCCTTTTGAGGTACGATGACTACTAGTTTCTACCTCTTCTCACCTCAAATGGGGCGGGGGGGGGGCATATTAGTGTGGGCATGTCATAGTGGCCTGACTTTCACATTCTTTCATAGATTCAAATTACAATGGGGGCATGTTTTGGAAACATGTTCTCCACACCTTTGTCATAGTTTCAGATTCAATGGGGGCATGTTTTGGAAACTTGTTCTCCACACTTAGTAAATATTGAGCATACCAAGGTTATAGTGGTGGAATATCTTAGAAACATGTCCTCCACATTAGCACATGTATTAGTTTTCATATTTATCCATTTTAGTGGGGGCATGTTATGAAAACATGTTATCCACAATTTACACTAGTTATTATATTCAAATTATAGTTGGGTCATGTTTTGGAAACATGTTATCCACACTTACACCAATTTTTAGTTTCATATTATAGTGGAGGTATGCTTTGGAAACATTTTATTTACACTTACACAGTTCTAAATTGGCCAAATTCCATAATTATATGATTTAAATACACATTTATGGTAGAATTATTTACATGGGTGCTATTTTTATAAATAGTTTTAGAATGAGACATATTTAAGATAAATATTGGTGATCCATATAAATGGAATAATTTAAACCCTACTTATTTACCATTTTATCTTTTACTTCCCAATGTTTACTATATGCCTTATATATTTCCTTATTTTAAGGTGCTCTAAATCATGATGATACATATTAACTATGTTTATGAGAATAAAGTTAGTTTTTGTCTTGTGATTAAATTTGAATATGTTATTTTATTATGATGCTTCTACTTCTTATATCATGTGTTAATTAACTTGAGTGACATGGCCTATATGTAGCAACTAGAAGGTTATGTCTTGAAGTAATGAGATGAAGTTTGGAAATGTGTATATGAAATGCAATATTGCATATGAGGAATTCATGGCCCATAGACAACATGTTATAAACCTATATCCACCAAGAATTGTAGTAACAAAAATGTATAACTTTCAATAGCTTACATAAGCATGTAACAGTTGTAGTGACCAGCCTTTTATTGATTTTATTATAATGATAAAGATTACAAAATGAACATGAATGGATCCAGATAGGAATATGTGATGAGGATAAGTTAAAAAGCATATCATTCATAATAGACCACATTTCAATCCTCCCAAATTTATAAAAAAATCACCCTTATTTATATCATGTAGCCATTTCTAGCTAAATTATCCATATTATGAATATTATTAAAGTTTTAGATTAAGGTAAAAATAGGTTTTGAAGGGACCCCAAAACCCTGAACAAAAGGAGAAAGATAAAATAGTAACGTCCATAGGAAAACCTAAAGCCTACTTCACCAAAGTAACAAAACCAAGATACAAAGACCTGAAGCTAACAAATGAACAACCAAAGATAGACCCCAGGTTTTACAGAGACCTGGAAACTCCATAGTAAAAGTTCAAAAAACTAGGTAACAAGACTAGAAAACACAACCAACTAGTAGAACCAACTAAAAGAACCAGGAACTATTCTTCTAGTTCTAATATCATCTTCACTGATTCCTTACCTTTCACAACAGTGTCCTAGATGGCAGCAGCCACCTGCGTAGATCCCTCTTGCATTGCTTTCTTTCTTGAGCTTTGTCTAGTTCTCTTGCTAGGCCCCTCCAAAGTTTTGATTTCCTCATTTGCTCTTTTTCCAATGTTTATAGCAGTAGCACAAATGATAGAGGTTACCTCTTCCATCTTTATTCTGCTTTCCTTTATGAGTTCCCTTAGGTTGTTCTCATAATCTTTGAGTTTTATGGGAATATCCCTCATCTGCTTTTCCATGTTATTGATTTTGTTCCAAACTGCCTCCTGTTTACCCTCCATTATTTCCATTTTCCTATTAATTTCCATTATCTCCTTATACATCCATAAATCGAATTGAAGAGTAGCATCAGCTTTGCAATTGGTGAATCTAGTAGGTTCATCATTCTGCTTTTTGTCACTCTAATCTTTTGTGTTCTTTTTAGGACTACTTCCAACTTCTTCAATATAGTCCTCCATTTCCATTCATTTTTGTTCCTTTGTTTTAGCAGGGCTTACATTTTTGTTACTTACTTCCTTTACTTGAGCTCCCATTTCCAATATTTGGTTAGCAACCTGAACTAGATTTTCCTTTTCATTAATCAGATCAGGGTCCATAGTAGGATCATCTAGATCTTTATCAATTTCCTCAAACACTTGCTGGTTTTCCTCAGACTCATGGTTGTTGTTTTCAGACTTTTCCTCTATAGTGACTCCTTTCTCATTCTTATCTTGCACTTCTTCTTCCTCACTGAAACTTGAATGCCCACTTTCTATTCCTCCTTCTTCCTCCAGCCTCTCCTCTCTAGTGTTTTCAAAACTTTCCCACTCTGTTTCCTCATTAGCAGTCTGGTTATTGAAGCTTGGGAGTTTGAATTTAGCTTTTTCATTCCCTTTTGCTATTTCTTTCTTATTACTCTGTAGGTCCTTGTATTTTCCCAAATAAGGATTCTTCACAATGGCCTTATTCTTACAATGCCCTTCAATTATAAGAATTAACCCCTCATGTAGGATGGGATGAGATTCCTTTTTCCTATGAGCAAACAGACTTTTGAGCAAGGAAAAACACAGATAAAAAGGAAAGGAGATTCTTACTTTGTGTCTGAAGTGATTGATAAATACAAAGTGAAATTTGTGGACTCTTTTACTTCTTCCATCAAGTATGAAGTACTCATGGATGCATCATAAGACGTCCCTCCCAATGCCCTTAATCTGCTCTAATTCAAAAAAAATCTCCACTGTTTTCTAGATGCTGCTCCTCAGCATCCGTTTTAGGGAATTTTCAAAAAGCCTCATTGGAAATGCTCGTCTGCTTTGAAAATTTTATTCCCTCCATTGGAAGCCCCGTCACCTCTACTATGAATTCCTCAGTGAGATTCACCGTAATGCCATGCAAGGTAACCCTATCATCAGTCCAGTTTTTTAAAAAAGCCATTGTAATATGGGGTTTTGAGCCATGAAGACATTCCATGTAACTCACAACCTTTCCTCTCTATAAGATCTTCCAGACATCTTCTTTTTCTTTCCACTCTTCACAATATTTGGGTTCCTACTTCTTTGGTTCTCCTTTCCTATTATGAGCCATACGAATCTCCTTTAATGCCTGAACCTTATCAGCTAAACAATGAACCTGAATATTACCAATTTGGAACAAAACTCACCTATATTTTGGCACGTTTTGAATCCTCCTCGTGTACTCTAGATCATTTCTATTTAATGAGTGTATATCTTCCTCCATGGATCCACTCCCCCAAATCATTAGTTTTTTAATCCAATCTGATCTCTCCCTCCTTAGCATGAATTGTATCATGATGAATGAGCGCTCTAAGATCCATGTTCTTGTTTAATGTCTCCTGCCAAGTCATCTTGTGTCTTGCTCAAATTGCATAATTTGCTATCCAATCAACAACTCCATTCGCTTCACGGTAAGTATGGGTAATAGTGAATTTCTCAATTTTTTTAATTAAAGTTTTCAGCTCCATCACCATAGCCTCTATTGACCATGAGACAAAATTTTTATTATTTAAGATATTTATGATATTCAAGGAGTCCCCTTCCAACCATAATTTAGAATATCCCGATTCAATAGCTAGCTTAATGGTTTGGAGGGCAGCACAAGCTTCAGTAATATGGTAGTTTGACTTACCAATGGGAATTACAATAGCATTGATTACATTTCACATATGGTTTCTCAAGACTCCTCCACATCCTTCATTCCCCAGGTTCCCTTTAGCAGCTCCATCAAAGTTCCCTTTGATCCACCCATGAGGGAGGACATTCCAAGTTACACCAAGTCTAGGATTTTCATTTTTTACATTAGACTTTTCTGATCTTAAAGGATTATCAATTTGAAAGGTAGGATTAGGATCCCTTTGCAATGAAAAATTCTCCTTGATAGCTCTAATGATGTTTTGCCCCACTACCCATCCTCGAAGTTCTTTACTTTTGAAAATATGGTTATTTCTTTCTTTCCATATTCCCCACCAAATATGGGGAGGAGTTAGTTTCCATAAAAAAAGAACTTCAGGATTCTTAGAGGGACAATACCAACTTTTAAAAGATAGATCCACACTTTTATGTTGAATCCAAGCAATACCCCAAAAATTGAGGATTTCTTTCCAAACTAGCTGCGTAAAGGAACAGTTCACAAACAAGTGATCTCTATCTTCAAAACGTTTTTTACAAAGAATACACCTGTTCACTATGTTTAGTCCTCTTTTCTGTAAGTTATCAAGAGTCAAGATTTTGTTTTCGAGAAGGGTCCAGAAGAATATTTTGATTTTAGGAATGAGTCCCTTGATCCAAGCATGTGTCCACAATGGTTGGTTACCGTTTCCCTTTGAAGTAAAGATGGTAGAAACTTTAAATTGTCCGCTAGGCTCGTCATGCCAAACAATCTTATCTTCAGGATTAGAATAGAGGGAAATAACATTGAGGGATATTTGAATATTATTGAAATCTTGATCAATATCATTAAGGTTCACCCATGAATTGTTCTGCCAGTATTGATTAACCATTATTCCATATCTTTGCTTACAACGGTCAATTACTTCTTTATCTTAGAATTCTTCTATCAAAGGGATTTCTTTTAACCAAGCATCCTCCTTGAAATTCACCTTTTTTCCATTACCTACTTTCCAAGAGCTTCCTTTTTCTAAGATTTATTTAGTACCCTGAACAACCCCCCATATAGAAGATGGATGGGTTACGTCAGGGTAAGAAAAGAATTTAGAGAGGGATTTTGCATTAAATAAATACTTTTGCTTCCATATATTGCTCCATTCTTTGTTTTCATGAAAAACCCTCCATCCCTATTTTGCTAAGAGAGTTGTATTCATACTTCTTATTTTCCATATTCCCAATCCTCCTTCCCTAAAAGGTTTATAGATATTTTCCTAGGCAATTAATGGCATTCTCCTTTTTTCCTCGGTACCTATCCAAAGAAAGTTTCTTTGGATTTTTTCAATTGCTTCTACAAATTTGGTTGGAATTCTAAAAAGACTTAAAACATAAGTAGGTATGCTTTGAAGACTTGCTTTGAGAAGGGTTAGCTTTCCTACCTGACTGAGAAAATTTCCTTTCCATCCCGCAAGTTTCTTGCTAAATTTATTAATGAGATCTTCCCAAAAGGCTTCAGGGACTTTCATCCCAAGAGGGAGACCCAGGTAAGAGGATGGGAAAGAACCAATAGAGAATTCAAGGATTTTAGCTATTTTGTTATGTCTCTGAATAGGGGTATTATTGAAGAACACTGCACTTTTGTTCCAATTAATCAACTGTCCAGAGGCAGATGAGTATAAATTTATAGCTTACTTCAAAGTTCTAGCTTCCTTGACTTTAGATTGCCCCATGAAGATAGTATCATCAACAAATTGTCCATGGGAGCATATTAGAGGATGAGAAGAGGGTTTAAGACCCTTAAATAAACCTTTATGAACTAAGTCTCCTATATATCTTCCCATATAGTTGGCCATAATTACAAACAGAATGGGGGATATAGGGTCCCCTTGTCTCAATCCACTTAACAGATTAAAGAAATGGGATGAGCTCCCATTTACTAGTACAACAATTGAGGTAGTAGATATCAACTGATAAATCATATCAACCACCTTTTGTTCAAAGCCAAAAGCTGTTAAACTATTTGAAAGGAATAACTAGTCCACCTTGTCATAAGCTTTTGCAATATCAACTTTCATAATGAATCCCTCATTGTTAGAACTAAACAACGAATGAATGTTCTCATGAACATTAATTATTATATTGAGGATTTTTCTACCTGGGATAATTCCATTTTGCTGGTCGGCAATAATTGAAGGGATCACTTGAATAAGTCTAGATGTAAGTACTTTAGATATGATCTTATAGAATGAGTTGCATAGGCTAATTGGTCTAAACTGATCAAGTGAGTCAGCTCTTATGAATATTATTAAAGTTATTGTAATTTATTGTTAAGAAATAACCATATCCTCCTCTATATATATTAAAATAAATATGTAAGATTTGTTAGTAGATAATATAGGAAGAGGATATATAATATAATTTTTTCTACGTAATATCAATTCTAGCTATTTTAATCTTATTATAGAAATATTTAATTACTATAGGATATGAATAAATTTAACATTTGATAATAAAAATGTTTTAATTCTGAGGGAATGATTGGACCTCAAGACCAAATGAGGAGGGGAACCTTAGGTATAATTTTAGGTAAGATATTTCAACATTAGATTACCTAAGTAGATTCCATTTCCAAGTATTCAATTCCATTCCTTAATTATGTATATATTGCTAAATATTATATAATATTTTAGTACTATGAATTCATGTTAATTTCTTAAGGAAGCTTCCCTAATATTTCATTATATTTGTATTTATTTATTTATTTCATTTATGCAACCATGATTTCAATTAAAGTAATTTAAATTTATACAACTTATTTTTTCAAGTATGCATATACACAATCAACATAATCATTAAGTGAGATAAATGTGCACATATAGTGACATCATCTTATCAAGTTAAAATGCCCCTAGGTTGACAATTAATGAAGTAGTTATTTTATGTAGAAAGTGGCCACTTCATCCTATAAACATAGGCTAAGTTGTAAGAGTTTGTTAGGTTTAATTGGTGGTAAAATTATACTCATCATTTAGGTATCATTGACATGGAATGTATCATGCACTTAAAATATCCAATATTGACAATCTCTTTTACTATTTTTTTTACATTCCTATATTAAACATCTGTAGTTTTCTATTTAAAATAATTCTTCGTTTATATATTATTATTTTTATTTCTATAAGGTTATAGTAGTAAAAATCCAAAAAAAACACAAGTTATATTAACCCTATAAAAGGTAGGGTATAAAAAAGAAAAAAATGGTTGCTTTACATACAAAGATAATGATAGCATCTAAGAAGATTCTTGCCTAGCTAGTAAACCTTTATTTAAGGAACACACACACACACACACACACACACACACACACATATAGTATATGACAACTAAGGAATATGAGTAAACTCTTGGATAACATATACAATTATCAATATAAGGCTATAAAAATAAGAATTCTTTCATGGATTAGTAACACAAGTTAGGAATATAGAAGATGAAGAGGTTTATACACATAATATGAACCGATCTATAAAATATTTAATAATTCATACTTTTTCAACTAATACTCAAGAATATAGTATTTATTTCCCTCCATCCTCACCCAAAATTATAGCTAAGGGAGCATTTAAATCCCTTCTAGCTCCTAGAAGAGACAACAAGATTACATAATTTTTTGAGTTAGAAAATTTCTTTACTAGAAAATAAGATGAATCCTCAAGAACTTCCACCTTTTCACCTTTGTATAGGATACCTCCTATCCATCTATAAAAATACAAAATTTATTTTCACTATACACTAAGAAATATAGATATTGACAACAAATTTAAAGAGAGGGTGGTAACATCTTCAAGTATATGAATAAAAAGAGTATTAGTCAAGGACCATCAAAAATAAAATACTTGAAATGAGTATACACATTTCAAATTACCTATCCACACCCTAGGGGGAAATTTACCCATGTAGAATATCCCCCATTCTACGCTCCCTAAATTTAAGGGAAAGGCGAGTGAAGACCCAAATACATTCCTCTATGAGTTTCATATCTTATGTTATACTTATGATTATCACCAATATGTTAAAAAGTTAAAGTTGTTTTTAGAAACATTTAAAGATGCAACTCTTATATGGTATATGGGACTAAGGAACACTAAAATTTATACATGGGAAGAAATGAAATAAAAGTGTTTATCCAAATATCAAGACTATTGTTGAAGAAGAAACTATTGGAGGGATGAGATATTTAGGTTAACACAAGAAGAAGATGAATCACTAGAGGAATACATGGAAAGATTCATGTTTAGCCTATAAAAATATGAGCAGACTATAATAGATAGAGAAACCATTAAATAGTTATTTTTGAAATGAGTTAGAGAAGATTATTTAGAAGTATTATACCTAATGACTAGAGGAGATGTTTCATCATTTTAATTTAATGATTTAGCACTTATATATAAGAATTACTCGAGATCAGTAATGAAAAAAATATAACAATATACTTCATCGGTTGTATTAGGTCCCTAATGTTGCACTGAAGCAATTGAGCACTTGAGTATGAATCCTTCATTTACTATCCCACTTTGTGTTTTTAAGTGTTCTTAAAAGGTCAAGTTAAGTTTTTGTTTGAGCACCTTAAGACCCAGATTCTAATTGACCTAGCTTAGATCCTTTGATTTAAAATAAAATTTAAGTGAGAACATTTTAAATATGTCAAGAACTTAGTTTCATTTTTTATACTAAGGCTTGGTTGTGTTTATTAACAATACCAAACCATAGTTTAAAAATTCATAATACTTGATCCCTTTTATATCTCATAACCCTTGGTATATTTTATTTATTAGCATGGTCTAAATAATGATTGGTCCCTTTGTTATACACTTAGTATAAAATTCCTAGGGATTCCTTCATATTTATAAATTCCTAAATAATGTTTGGTCCCTTTTTTATACACTTAGTATGTAAAAATATTTAACTTGGTAATTTTCCTTGTCAATTTTGAGCCAATCACGGTTGAGCTAGTAGATTATGATTGAACGATTCAAGTCGATGTGGAACAAAATGATACTAAAGTGTGTGATTGAGGTTAGCATTTAAACAAAGCTTAGGATGAGTACAAAGGTGATAATTGTCACCATCATAGGGGCCCTATCAAAAATATAATGGAATGTGAAATAAAGGATTAGGATCTATGCATAAAGGTCTATGGTCCTTTCTTGATGCGTGAAAATAAGATCGATGATGTGAGACAAGAATGGAATTTTCAATAGAGTTCAAAATCAATATATAAATGGATTATTTAGTGTACTAATGCATTTTATAAGTTTTCTTACAAAGTATCTCATGGTCAAAGGATCACATAAAATTAATATTTTAGATTCCATGACCATCTCCTACAAATTACGTACATTCATGCTTTTTCTATCTCAAGATGTGAGCCTTTAAAAATTGAACAATTAGTGTGATGGTTGTACAACAATCATTGATGGTCACATGAATGTCATTGATGGTCATGAAAATATAAAAATTAAGCTTAGTAATTATCTATTGGGGCTTAAATTTAATGGTGATATGCCCCTAACCCATCACATGTATTAGGATAGGAATAGCTGACTTATGTCTTCATTATCCCTCTTTTATACTATTTAACATTTCTATATACATTCATTTGGTTATTAGGTCAGCCTATAGAGTAACCATGGCCTAAATAGACTTTATATAGGAGGTAATGGGTAATTATTTATCATCATATTGTGAATTCTACTCTTATTGAAGTTTATGGAGGTTGCCCCCTTGAAGTGGCTTGTCTATTATCATATATTCTAATATATTTCAGTCATATTTACATCTATTTTTTCTATTCTACTTTATTTTTAAAGTAATTTCATTACAAGTGGTATCAAAGCTATAATTTGGGCAATCCTGTGGGTGAAACCCTAATTTTTAAAAATTTGACTATATCTATAAAAAATTTGCTAATTTATCTAAAATGTTTTTACTGGAGGTGATAAATAATTAAATTAATCTTACATTAAAATTTTATCTCATTTGTACCTTTTTTACAAAAGTTATCACCATTTTAGGGTTTTTCATAAAATTGCTCTATAATGCGCAATTCAAAGAATTTTTCCAAGTTATTTACATTTTTGGAAAGATTATAAAAATTTGGTTAGGTTATGTTTTTTGTATGTTATTATTTGAGGCTGACATAAGTCCAAAATGGCTTGGTCAAAGTTGGGTCAAAAGTGCCAATCAGGGTTGACATCGTAAAGCCCTTTTATGGCAGGTCCATAATTTCAGGGCCAAGGAAAGGGTGATAAAACTCTAGGTAAAAATCCTAAAAAGTAAGAGATGGAGTCAAAAAGGGGATGCTCTATATCTTTTGTACCATATTTCTCTAACATAGATCACAAAGTGAACCAACTTGACTATAGTGTGCAAGGCATTTAAAGTGAGATGCAAGGCAATCAATATAATATGAAATCCATACAAGATAGTTTGGTAGATATCATGATGTCTTTGAAAAATAATTATTCAAATCATCTAGCTATCAATATTACACAACCCCATAAGGGTGGTTCTCTCAACCAGTCTACTTTAAATCCAACTACATTACCATAGAGGAACCTGTTACCAAAGGTGGATATGCACAAATTTGATGGAAAAGATCCACTAAATAAGATCAACCAAATAGAGAATTTTTTCAATCTACATTAGATCCCACGTGGATAAAAGGTTACCATGGAATCCTTGTATCTTTAACATGATCAATTCATTTTGTATTGATGGTTGTGTGCTCAAAAGAAAAACTTGACTCTCAGTGTCACCTAGTCAGTTTTTATAGAGGAGCTATAATTACACTATGGAAATAGTGTGATAGAGAATTAATTTAGCCAACTGGAAAAATTGTGATAGACTGGCTCCATCAAGGATTATATTCATCATTTTTAGAACATCTCCTTATGTGTGGAGGTAATTTCTAAGGAGAACTTGAATGACCTATTTTTGGGTGGACTCAAGGACCACATTCAACATGAGGTACGCATGTTAATCCACTTAAGATTTTTGATTCTTTTATCATGGCACATAGAGATAAGAAAAAATTCATAGCCAAAAAGAAGCAATCATTCACTCACTTCAAATATCATATCATATCGACACCAACATTTCCTCCACCTACCAGATTGACCCCTCAACAAATTAAAGAGAAGTGTATAAAAGGATTATGTTTTAGTTATGACAGCAAGTGGATCAAAGGACATAGATCTGATGAGAAGAAGTTATTCTACATTGAGGGATCCAATGAAGATGAAGAAAAAGATGATGAGGAAGAGATAGAGGAGGTACCTAAAGATTCCCAACCTACAATCTCTTGTCATGTACTTGTAGGTATTATCAATCCATAAACTCTTAAGGTGATGGGTTTCCTCAAGAAATAGAAGGTGATAGTGTTGATTGATTCAGGGAGCACACATAACTTCATCAACCATAAGTTGGTCACTTGATTTAACTATTTCATCTACCTAGGACTAGAATTTTAGGTCATGATTATAGATGCTGGCACAAGTAATTGTTCAAGCAAATGCCATAGTATTAAACTTGTTAAGGGAGAGTACAATCTCGATTATCCTATGTTTGTTATTCCCATGGGTAACACATACATTTTTTTGGGATTATAATGTCTCAAAAACTTGGGTGCCATTGAGATGAACTTCTAGGAACTATTCATGCACTTTCCTTTTGAAGGTAGGAAAATTAACTACGTGGATTATAGGAAAAATCTGCATAATTGATTAGTTCACATCAGATGACCAAGATGTTAAAAAATGGGGTAGAGGGAATTATTGCATGATTAAGTTCCATAGAAGTTCAACCCACACAAGCATCTACACATCCTGATCTATAGATGATTCTTGATGACCACCCATCTATTTTTGGGGCCATGCCAAAAACTCTCAAAAACCTTTGAGGGTTCTTATGACTAACAGGTTATTATTGAAGATTTGTAAAAGGTTATGGTAGCATAGTAGTTCCATTCACTGCATTGCTAATGAAGGATTCATTCCATTGGAATGATTCTACCACCAAATAATATGAAAAACTAAAATTAGCTATGTGCACCACCCCAATTTTGGCTACTCCAGACTTTTCAAAGATATTCACTATTGAATGTGATGCTTCTGAATCTAGGTTGAGAGCAGTACTAATGTAGTAATTAAGACCTATTGCATATGAGAGTCATGAATTCAAAGGTAAGAATCTACAAAAACCTATCTATGACAAAGAAATGATGGTTATTCTTCATGTAGTTAAATAATGGAGGCCCTATCTGATGGGTAGACACTTTAAGGTGAAAATAGATCATGATAGTCTCAAATAATTTTTGGAGCAAATATTATCATCTGAGGAACAAAAAAGTGGGTAACTAAAATTTTGGGTTATGATTTCGAAATCATCTACAAGAAGGGTAAAGATAATGTAGTAGTAGATGCACTATCTAAATGGGATACATCCACAGAAGCATTACTTTGTGTAATGTCCATGTTGCAAACAAATTATGTGGATGAAGCCAGGTTAAAATGGGAGCAAGATAAGGATACAAAGGTTCTAATTTATAATCTCTACCAAGTTACTTTATCCTCTAACAAATTTAAATGGAAAGGTAATGTCCTATGGTATAAGGGTAGGTTATACTTGTACAAGGATTTAGAGCTTAAACATAATATTCTTGCAGAGTTGCATGCATCTCCAATTGGGGGACACTCAAGGTTATTGAAAACTTATAATATAATAAAGAAAGAATTATTTTGGGAAGGACTAAAGGGATATGTACAAATTTTTGTGGTAGAATGCTTGATATGCCAACAGAATAAAGGTGAGATAGTTAAGACCCTGGGTCTGTTACAATTGTTAACAATTCCTAGTCAAAGGTGGGAGGATGTTTCCATGGAATTCATCATAGGTTTGCCTTATTCTGAAGGTAAAAATGTTATCTTGGTCATTGTAGATAGGCTTAAAAATTATTCCCATTTTTGTGCTCTCTCACACCCATTTTTAGCAAGTACAATAGCATCTTTTTTTTAGAGGCAGTTCTAGAATTACATGGAACCCAAAAAATAATTGTAAGTGATCATGATCCTATTTTCATTAGTAATTCTTGGGCTGAACTATTTTCCTATTTGGGTACTCAACTAGCTCATAACTCGTCTTACCACCCCTAATCTGACAGACAAATAAAAGTGGATAAAAAATGTTTAGAGGGGTATCTCCATTATTTTGTATCAGATAAATATGAATGTTGGGTTAAATGGATACCACTTGTAGAATGGTGGTATAACACATCTTTCCATACCTCTTCTAAAATGTCTCCATTTCTATCACTATATGGTTACCATCCACCTTCCATCACTTCTTCATTAAAGGTGCAAACCAAGGTTTGAGATGTGGAGGAGCACATTTAGGATCAACAAGAGGTTTTAGATAGTTTGAGAGAGAATTTGGCCTTGGCACAAAACAAGATGAAACAATAATTAGATCAACACCGTAGTGAGTGAAATTTTGAGGTGGGTGACTATGTATTTGTATATTTTCAGCCTTACAAGCACATGTCCTTAAAGCAATAGAAAAAGGACAACAAACTTGCTCCTAAGTATTATGGCTATTATCAGGTTTTGTATAAAATTGGAAGTGTGGATTACAAGCTTGAGTTACCTCATTCATCTTGCATACACGCAATATTTCATGTTTCCTATTTGAAGAAGGTCATTAGACAGAAAGTTTCAGCCCAGATAGAGCTCCCAAAACTAGATGAAGAAGGATGTGTCATTTTCAAACTAGAGAAGATCCTCCAAACATGTACTAAGAGGTTGAGAACTAGAGAGATTTGGGAATATATGATCATGTGGAAGAACCTGAGTAGTGAAGATGCAACATGGGAAGGTGAATTTTTTTTGAAACAACATCTAGAGTTTTTAACATTGAGGACAACATTAGTTTAAATGGGAAGGGCATGTTATGCCCCTAACCTATCACATGTATTAAGATAGGAATAGCTAAGTTCTGGCTTACTTATCCCTCTTTGATTCTATTTCACATTTCTCTATGCATTAATTTGGTTAGTAGGTTGGCCTATGGAGTAACCATGGCCTAGATAGACTATATATAAGAGGTAGTGGGTAATTATTTGTCATCATATTGTGAATTCTATTCTTATTGAAGCTTATGGAGGTTTCCCCCTCAAAGTGTCTTGTCTATTATCATATATGTTGATATATTTCAGTCATATTTGGATCTATTTATGCTATTCTACTTTATTGTTGAAGTAATTTCATTAAAAATGGTCACATTAATGTTAATGATGGTCATGTAGATGTCAAATGATGGGAATGTGGATGTCAATTTTAATATAGCTATTTGGATCCAAATAATTTAGTATATTGATGGTTCATGTTTGATCATGAAAATCAAGACTGATGGCATGCCTGAGAGTTGACTTGTTAAATAAATTAGGCCAAATAAGAAGCTACCACATGGTAAAAGGATGCAAACCTTCACTAAGACTAACTATGTAGATTATAGAGAGCTCACATATTCTCTAGGTGACATGATCTTAGGGATAGAAATAAAATCTAATGTTAAGGGGATGCCAAAAGCCTATAGATTTGCCAAGTGGCATGATCACATTCATCATGCATATAAATATATAGCACTACAACATTAGAAGGTGGACATTTAAATTATGCTCAAGTAAAATGTGGCATCTTATGAACCCGCTAAGGATGATCAAGTATGCTTTGACAACTCTGGAAGGTTAGAGTTTGTGATAGTAGATGGTAGTCTAGACAAGTCTATAGTGAGGTTATCTATTGATAAACAAGAAGCTCAATTGCATATGGAAAAATGTAGTGCTGAGGTTAGTTTGAGACAAATATATTGATGGACAACATGACATGGCAATTCCACATAGGCCCACACATTATATTCAAGGACCCTGTGTAAGGCATCTAGCATAGCTTTCATCACTGATAATAGCTTGGCAGTTTGCCAATTACAAATTTGTGAGAGGGGATAAGATTTGATCAAATAGGTCAAAGGTTGAAAATAATGAATTTATTAATTAAAAAGGGGATAATGGGAAAGAAACCTTGAAAAGAAAAATATGTGAAAAATACAAAATGTGAAAAGGTAAGATAGAGATAAAAGGCTAAAAGGGTTAAGTAAACTTGGGTCTAATATTTTCTCACATTTTACTCATCTAAGCTCCTATAATGAGAGAGATATTTTAGGCTTTTAAGATTAAGGTGCACCACTCCAAGGAAGATATTTTAAGTGGTCATAGATCTAGAATATTCTCAAGCTATCATTACAAGAGCATTTTGGTCCATGTCATGCATGAGGGTGAGGGTAGCTATCCATAAGTTTCCAATTGTCCAAGAAAGTGATCAAGGGGATCCTTAGGTAGTTACACATAAATAGAAAGTTTATTTGGCCTCTATCATGAATATCCTCTTTCCAGCTCATGTGAAAGGAATTTACATCCAAGAAAACAAAAGATTTAATTCAAGTCTTCATTTATTATAGAGGTAGTTGTAACAATGATTTTCCTTACAGTTACATAAAGATGCCATGTGTGGCATATGAATATTTTCTAGTTGGGAGTATCTTGGTGAAATTAGGAGGGTTATTATGTAATTTTGAAAATTTTAGCTTAGAATCCTATATTTGAAATGGGTAAAAAATGTATAAATAGAGGGATTATCCTCTATTAAGTGGTTGTTTGTCCATGGTGTTGGTCATTGTGTTGGTTATTATTGGTCTTTTCTTCTCTCCACGTCTAGGTTCCACAATTTTTTGGGATAAAAAATGTGTGTATATCTTGTCTGTATTACTAATGTGGCTATAGCTATACAACCATTAGCAAGATTTAAGATAATGTTTATGTCTCCCTTGTCAAAAGAGAAAACTCTCCATGCTTGTCCCCTTGGCAACATTTTGAAAACTGATGTATGTAAGGTTTATTTTCAAGTTAAAGAAAATGTTTATGGTTCTTTGATATTTCCTATTGATGAAGTGAAACAATATGTTTTACAAGTATTTGTGTTTGTGTTCATTATTGGTTGTAATTTTGAGCATGGATCTAGGTTATAAACCCCTTTCTTTAGTTTAACTTGGAAGTATGTTATTGAATAACTTGTTAGGGCACCCTAGGTTTATGGAGATGAAATGGAAAATCATCTAAAAGCTTACTTTCAATATATGTTCTAAAATTTTAGGGATTATTTAGCATTTTATTTATCTTGTATTTGAGTTTTCCCTACATCTTTGATAAAGATAATGTCATGAATGTTATATGATCCCTTACTGATTGAAAAATATCCAATACTCCACCATGCCCTTCCTCTTTATAATTAACAAACTATCCTATCAAATCCTACCCTACAAATGATACAATCCTTGTTTCATATCTTAAGTGTTATTTTCATACAAATGCATAATTATTACATACTTAAAATGTGTCTATAGTTTGTGTTTTAAAGTTTATCATTGTTATCTTTCATTCAACCCTGATATTGATGAATCTCTAAGATGAAGGTTGTAATCAATATTATATCTATCTTAAGTATCTTGTATCTATCCTTGAGCATTTGTTTATTCTATGTGAAAACCCTTATCAAGTGGAGTGAGTGAGTTACATTGTGTTTTGGTCAAATTTATGTTCTCTTATGATAATAATCCCCATGGAGGTTGAATTGAAAAATATCTCCATGTGATCAAGTGATATTATAGGTCCTTTGACCCTAGTTCAAGTAGAGCATAAAGTAGTTGGAAGCTAACCATACCCTTTAAATGTGCCTCTCATTCATTTTATCTATTTGGTTCATTTTGTATGCCAAACCCTCCACTGAATACAATGACATATCATCAGGTTTCTCATCTTTGTTTTCCATTTTATTCAAGTGTGCAAGGTTGAGCATGAGATGTGTAAAACTAGGAATCAACATGATTTTGGAACCATTACTAGGGAGTAAATTGAAGACCTAGTGATTATTTTTTTGGGGACTTTTGTAGAGAGCTAGAGCTAAATTTGTAAGTATTTCAAGTTTGAAAATTCTTTGCTTTTTATTTTCTACATTCAAATTATCTTAGCCATCAATGTTGTAGCACTTCATTAGGGACATGCTAAAAATTAATACATTTTACGAATTGACTTCTATTGCATTTATTTCAAAGAACTATTAAAATTACATGTTGAAAGGTGATTTCTCCTATTTTGAACATATTGTAAAAAATTAGTGTCTTTGCTTTTTATCTCATCATTAGCTTTAACAAGTTTAATTTTGGTGTGTATCACAATAGTTTGTTAGCTATTATATTCTTGAATATTCATTCTAGTGGTGACTCCAACTTTATTTGTTGGTTTTAAGGAACATTGGTGCCTATTCTAATTATCTTGATTTTTAGCTTTGAGTATTTTCTAGTTTGTAAAGCTTGAAGGGTTGAGATCATCCTTCAAAGGTGACTCATCCAAACAAATTGTCCCACCCCTAAGTTTTCATCAAAGATAAAGGAGATAAGTTTGGAGACCCATTGAAGAGCATCGTGTGTCTATAAAATATTATTTGGACTATAAAGATTCTAATGATCTTCAACATTTTATTGAGATCACCATTGTTGAGGACTATCATAGCTCTCCTAGAAACTCTAAAACTTATAGTCCAATTTATTATCTAGCTCCTCAACCAAATGAATCCCCTCCCAATTGTGAACCAAAAATGTCCACCTCATTCACCCCCTCACATCCCTTTGTCATTTGTTATTGAACCTCACATTGAACTAATCATGAGGAATAGGGATCTAGATGAGAATGAACGTTTTACATTCCATGTTCTCATATTTAGGCCTTTAAATTTTGATGACATGGAAGGTTATCTTATGAAGTCCTAAATGAAGGAAAAGCCTTCCAAAGTTTCAAGTGGAAAATGTAGTAAGTGTTGATCAAAATATGTGGGATTTTTACAATATTATTGAATATTATGAGGTTGATCATGAATATGTGTGAATTAAGTTGTTTTTGCATATGATGGAAGAATATGCTCATGAGTGGTTCAACTCTCTTCCAAGTGGATGCATTTATTTGTGGGAATAAATGAGGATTGATTTTAGGATTTAATATGGTGACATAATTGATCTAAGGTTTCTCTTGGATGAATTTGAAAACATCAAGAAGAACCCCAATGAGTGTGTTCAAGAATTTAATACACGGTTCAAAAATACTATGATGTGGTTACCTAAAAACATCAGGCCTAGTGATACAACATGCTTGATAAAGTATTGTGATGCTTTTAACAAGGAGGTTGCATACTACTTGAGGGATAAGTCTCCCATAAACCTATGATTCACATTTAATGTGGATATCCAAATTGAAAATAATGTAAAGGTTGTGGGAAATCTCATGAAAAAGTAGTCTAATGTAAAATTGGTCAATCCAAAAAAGACACAATCCATAAGATAGCCAATCTTGAGGATACTATCAAAACTTTATCCTCTACTATCAAAGAAATGTCATACATGTTATCTAGAGCTAAAAATGGGATCCCTCATATGTTTACTAGTCAAGAGAGGGCTCCAATTCCTAATCAAGAAAAAATAAGGCCTGATTTACACCATCAATATAATGATAGAGGGAATATGTATGTATGAGATGAAAAAATAGAAATAAAATAGAATAGAGGGGCTAAGAAAGTGGTGGATAATCCATTAAATGATAAGGTGAATGTAATGGGTTATGACATTAATATTAATTGGTGTGACAAGTGTTTTTTTCCACATCCTCCATGTTATACATCTGAACTAATTAATAAAGATGTAGATGAACCTAATTCTCTGCCATCTAATGATGATATTATGATGTTCAATTGTCAAAGTCTCCAAATTAAGATGTCTACCTCAATTGAATTGGTGAGTGTTATCATTGTTGATTAGTTTTGGAGTGTAGTATTAAAGGTATTCATAACAACTTGTGAATTTACTTATGATGTTAATATGTCACACGTGTATGAATTTCCCATTTATGATTTTGATTTTTAAAGATCTATGATGATTAAAAATTATGATGGGGAAATTCCATCAATTAGGGATAGGTAACTGTTAATTAATGCAATAGTTGCCCAAGAGAAAGAATATGAATTAAGAATCAAGAAACCAAATGATACCCCTTAAGTCACTACCCCTATAAATCCAAGGGAAAGGGATGTAATCAAAGAAGCTAAAAAATCTATAGTAGTCTCTAATGCTTCCAAACTAGCACCCATTTCCTAGGCTGTTAAACCTAGAGGTGTTCCTACTAAGAATAAAGTACCTTTGTTATCTAGTATTCCTAAAGGTGAGAAAGATGTTAAATAAATACACCCTTGAAGGATACTTTAAAAAATGCAAATTTACCTAAATCTACTCCACTTTAGACCTTAAGTGATTGCATTCCATTTGAAGGTGTTGTCACCCTTCCACCTAATATGCATCTTCCTTAGTATAATATGTGTGATATGGCCCAAGTGTTGAGTTAGATAAAAATCATTGTGCCATTTTTTGAGTTATTAAGAATACCTAAGTGTAGGAAGATGGCATATTAATAATTAGAGTTTGGTGAGAAATTAGATACAAATGAAATTGAGTTACCCCAAACACCCACAAAAAGTGATGAAGAATCATAAGAGGTTGTTGAACTAGCTCCAAAAGTCTATTTGGGGACAACATTAGTAGAGAATTAGTTGAATGTGGATCCATTTTATATGACTCTTTTGATCAATGGTTTGATTTTTCAAAATTGTATGTTTGATTCTAGTGCTTCCTATAATGTGATGCCCTTGGGTGTCCTAAATAATCTTGGGGTGAAGATTACATCAGCCTTTGGCAAGTTTTATACCATGGACTCACAAGAAGCTCTAGTTGTTGGACAAGTCAAGTTATTAGTAGTATAGTTGGAAGCGCATTCAAGTAAGTATTTAAATATGAGCGTGGTACTTTTAGATTTCCCACCTAAGTAGGGGATGTTGTTGTCATGAAACTGGGATACTAGCATGGGTGAAAGTGTATAAATGGATTTGTCTTATGCCACCATTCCATTGGAGGGTAAGATGGTCAAAATTTATAGAGATTAAAATATGCTACATGTAACTAAAGATCCAAAACATGATCAAAATGAAATGATATACACATATATTAATTTGGGCATATTTATGGGGAATATTGACATTATTATACAACCTAATGCTCTTGATGTTGAACATGATAATGAAGGAGTAGTTTGGAGGATGTGTTTTGATGGGGCTTACTCCAATATTGGAAATGGATTAGGGGTTGTCTTATATGCCCCTAATGGTATGTTCTTCAAGTTTTATTTTAAGTTATTATTTGAGTGTAGTAACAATGTTGTTGAGTATGAACTAGTCTTTCTTGGTCTATGGATTTCCCATGAACATGGAATTAAAATCTTGATTGTCAAGGGTGATTTTGACCTAGTGGTAAATCAAGTATAAAATGCTTATGCCATAAAAAATAAAATGTTGAAACAACATCAGAGTGTCATTTGGGATTTTCTTGAATTCTTTGATGCATTCAACTTCTATTATCATGATATAAGTTTCAATGAATAAGATAGTTTTGCAAGGCTAGGTACTCAATTTGATATTGAAAATATGAGCCCTCATTATTAGTATTAAGTGGAGGTGCATTTTAGGCCTTCAGTCCTAGACAGTGTTCATCATTTACAAGTGTTTGATGATGATTATCAGATCATAAGGTTTCTAAATTATGAAGCTAAATTTCATGATCAACTCATAGACTTGGAATATATGGTTTAGTTTTGTGATGGAAAATTAAATTTGTTTGGGAAGGACATTATCCAATTGAAGACAAACACACCCACTAGAGGATTGGTAGGTTAAGAAGTGTCTTTTGATGGAATGGATAGAGTCAAGACTCAAGACTCATTTATTTCTAGGGATGTGATTGATTATTATTTGGATTATCATAAGAATCCAAGAAAGGTTTGGCTAGGTACTCACTTAAGTGTAGCTGAGAAACAAGTTTACATGCAACTACTAAAAAAGTACCAATATTGTTTACCATGGTCTTATTCTAAGTTGAAAGCATATAGGGAAGATTTGTTTCAACATGTCATCCCATTATAGCTTGATATCAAGCATTTCAAGAAGAAAAAATGAAATGATAAGAGTAATATTAATTTAATAAATAAGTAGATATACAATAGTATTTCACAATGATATGGAAATATAACATAAAATATGAATAATAGATAAGCCACTTTGAGGGGGAAACCTCCTAAATGCTTGAAATAAAAATGACTAATCAAATATCATGATTAATAACTAACCTTAGCTCCTATATATAGTCTAATAAGGCCATGTACCACCTATAAGCAGACCTACTAACCATAAAAATGCATAGACAAATGTAAAATAATATGCAAAAGGGTTATATAAGCCACAAGTTGGTTACACATATCCCTAGACATGCCAATGGTTAAGGGTGTAGGATGAACCTCTCATTTAAAATAATGTTGTCCTCAACATTGAATAAATCATAGATGTTGTTTTATGAATGATTCATCCTCCTAGGTAGCATCTTTAGAAGGTTGATTCTTCCATTTGATTAGATACTCTATAATCAGTCTAGATTGTAGTTTCTTAGCACATATTTGAAGGACTAATTCAAGATCAATAATAACCCTCCCTCATCTAATTCTAGTAACTCAGTTTGAGTGGTAACTCTCTATCTAATGACATTCTTAAGGAAACATACATGAAATACTAGATGAATGTGAGTGGATGGAGGAAATTCTAGCTTGTAGGCTGCACTACCAATTTTTTGCAAGATCTGATAAGGGCCATAATACTTGGGAGACAAGTTATTATCCTTTTTATATTTATTCAAGGACATTTGATTATATAGATGCAAGAAAATAAAGACCTAATCACTAAATTCAAAATGCCTCTCACTCCTATGTTGATCTTGTTATTGCTTCATGTGATTTTGGGATAAAGCTAAACTTTCTCTCAAACTATCAAGGACTTCCTGTTGATGTTAAAGGTGTTCCTCCAATTCACACATATTTGGGTGGGGATTCAATGTTGAAGTGAGGGATGAAGGATGGTATCCATACAATGCCATAAAAGGAGTCAATTTGGATGAACTATACACTGAAGTATTATACCACCATCCAACTAAGGGTAGCCACTAAACCCATTTATCTTATTTATTTGACACAAATAAAAGAAGGTACCTTTATAAATACCTAAGTTTATCCATAAAATTGAGGATGATAGAATGAGCTATGAGTTAATTAGGTTCCAAACATGCAAATAATTCTATCCAAAAATTACTAGTGAATATGGGATCTCGATCACTGATAATAATCTTGGAAGTACCATGTAATTTATGAATTATATTGAGAAAGTCGAAAGCTACTATATTGGCCACCAATGGTTGAGATAAAGAACAAAAATGAGCATACTTTTTGAGTCTATCCACAAAAACCATGATAACATTTCTAGCTTCAAATCATGGTAACCTAGCAATGAAATCCATAAATACCTCTTCCCATTATTAACTAGGGATGGATAAGGGATGTAAAAGTCTTGGGGTTTTAAGGGTTTCACCTTTATTTTAATAATATACCATACATTCGAACACATATTTATTTACATCCCCCTTGATTCATTTCCAAAAAAAACTTTCTTGACACTATGATATGTTTTTAAAAAGCTTGAGTGACCCCGAAGAGGAAATGCATGAATTTCTTATATGATTTTCTATTTCATAAGAGAATTCTAACACAAATATAATATATCTTTGTACCATAATGTATTCACCTACCATGTAAACATTTCTATCCCATATGAACCTTGTTAAAATTTTTGAATCAATGCATGGGTAGTACTATCATTCTGCCATTCTGACCTTGCTTACTTGATCTAGTTTTCCTACCAAATGGTCATGGCACATAATAATGCCTCAATTGGTTCATCACACCTGTATAATGCATCGACCACCAATTTTTTTTCCTTTCTTGTAAACTATTTCAAAATCAAAACCTAATATTTTTGTTACCCATTTTTGTTATTCTTCAAAGGAAAACTATTATTCTAAAAAATATTTAAGGCTACCATGATTAGTCTTTACATGAAAAGTGATGATCTAATAGATAAGGTATCCATTATTTGACCACATGTAGAGTAACTATCATCTCTTTCTCATAGATAGGTTTGAGATAAGTTTTACCCTTCAATTATTGAATTTCAAATGCAATGGGCCTACCCTCTTACATGAGTACTGCACCCATACCATATATAGATACATCACATTAAACCACAAAAGTTTTATAAAAATATTGAGTAGCCAATACTGGGGTGGTTCATAGAGATGTTTTTAGTTTTTAAAATGCCTTAGTTGTTATATAAATCCACTGGAAGGATTATTTATTCAATAAGGAAGTGAGTAGTACTATAATACTATCATAGTGTTTTACAAACATATGATAGTAACTAGTTAACCTTAGAAATCCCATTAGTTTCTTAAGTCTCTTTGGAATCTACCACATCATAATGGCTTGGATTTTTTTAGGATCAAATTTCACTCCCTCATGTGATAAAATATGACATAAATATTCCACTTCCCAGACTCCAAAAGCACATTTAGATGGTTTAGAATATAATTGATGTTGCTCAAGAACTGAGAGTACCTATTTCACATGTTTTAAGTGGTCTTCCCAATTTTTCTATAAATAAGGATGTCATAAAATAATACAAGTACAAACTTTCTCAAAAATGGCCTAAAAACCATATTCATCAAACTCTAAAAGGTAGATGGTGCATTGGTAAGACCAAAAGGCATGACCAAAAATTCATAATGGCCTTCATGAGTATGAAAATCTATTTTAGGAATGTCCTCCTCATGGATCCATATTTGATGATACCTAGAGTGAAGATCTAATTTGGTAAAATATTTGATACCATGCAATTAATCTAAAAAATCATCAATTAAAAGAATAGGAAATTTATCATTGAGAGTGAACTTGTTAATCTCTCTATAAGTTGGGCACATCCTCCAAGTTTCATCATTATTTCACACCATGACTATTAGAGAATAATATTCACTATGGATATGTTGAATGATTCCTACCTCTAACAACTCTTGTACCATTTTTTCAATTTCACTCTTCTAAGCATAAGGATACATGTATGGTCTGATGTTGGGTGGCATACTTCTAGGAATGAGTCTGATGGTATGATCATAGGTATGGCTAGGAGGAAGACCTTTTGGCATGGTGTTAAAAAAAATTGAATTTTCATCCAATATTTGTTGTAAATTAGAATGGGTAGACTTCTTAGTTTGTTGAACATCAATGGAAAATAAGCATGCCACAAATCCTTCAACACATTTTTTCAACATCTTGGCAATTTTATGTGAACTAAACACTTGTGGAGATTTAGATCTCAATCCCTAAATATCTATCAGATTACCTTTAGAATAAAAGCACATAAATAGTTCTTATAAATTCATCTAAATAGTACCCAATGTGATGATCCAATGAACTCCCAAAATAGTGTTAGTCCTACCCATAAGAATAGAAAACATAGGAGAATCTAGAAAATAATCTCCCATTGCTAACTGAATACTATGACATTTTCCAAAATAATTAACTTCACCACCATCTACAATCATGCCTTGAAATTTTGGGGCTAGGTAGATGAAACAATTAAAATGAGCAACCAACTTACTATTGATGAAATTATGTGTACTACCTAAGTCAATCAACAATGCCACCTTCTATTTATTAATGAAACCTACCACCTTAAGAGTCTAAGGAGTAGAAATACCTACAACGGCATGGTAAGAGATATTAGGTTGAGAATATATAGCTTCATCCTTTAGTCCTTCAAACCCTCACCAGATGCTTCCTCATCTTCTTCATCATCATTAGCCCCTTAAATGTAAAATTACCTATTTTCATCACATCGATGACATTTGCTCTATTTTCTATCACAACCATAACACAATAATTTGGCACACTTATCCTCATTTTGTTTTGGTGTCAATCTGGTAGGTTAAGGTAGTGATGGAGTTGGAAAGTTGTGATCTCAAATAGTAATGAAAGGATGATGTTTGATCATCTATTTTTATTTTTCTAAGTGAGTCCTTAGTATAGCTTTGGATATAGTTGTGGGGTTAACCATATGAACTTCCAATTGAATACTATCCTTTGTCCACCCAAAAAAATGTCAGTCAAATTTTCCTCAGTGATGTCCTCCACACATAAGGATATATTTTTAAATTAATGAATACAATCCTTCACTATTCTTGTTTTTTGTAGTTTGGATAATTTATTAAAGTAATTTTCAAAAACATTATCCTAATAATGAGACATGAGTTCATCAAATAATACTAACCATGTAATAAGAGCACCAGTCTTCTTATTTTAAGAACACAACCAATGATACAAAATTAATGGCTTGGGTTCAATATATAGAGATTCCATAACCACCTTCTAAGAGCTAAGAGTTTGGTGCAAATCAAATATATTTTCAATTTGAGTGATCTAAATGAGTGGATCCTTACCATCAAACTTGTGTACTTCCACTTTTGGTAACATCAGTTTCAACCATGTATTAGTGGTTTTAGTGTTGAGAGGAGGAAGACCAGAAGGAAGAATTGGAGGGTTGTTGATAGGAAAATGAGAGGAAATAGTAGCCAGTTGTGTCGTGATCTAATACAACTAATTATTCACACCATTAAGTTCCCATTGCATTACTAACATTTGAGTTTGGACTTACACATCCTTCTACATTAGACCATGTATATCTGACAAAATTTGAAAAATAATATTAGAAGTTTCAAACTCCATGTCATACCTTGAAGGAGTTTCAGGGGTTTCTTTCCCTTTCCACTATCTTCTAGTGTTAGACTAGCCATAAGAAAGCTTCATGGTGAACCTTATTTTGCCTCATTGACCCAACTTTGAATACAAATATTTTTAAATATGTTAGCCTCAAATCACAAATATCAAATAATAAACCCAAAATAAAATTTTCCAATATTTCCAAAAATGTAAAGAAATTTGATTTCTTTTAAAAATTTGCAAGCTATGGAGCCAATTTATGAAAAAACCTAAAATATCAAAAATAAATTCAAAACACACAAAAACGATCTTAAAATTAAATGGAATATTATTTGAAGTATTTATAAAGTCTAGTAAAAACAATGTAGGTAAATTAGAAACTTTTTGTGAGATATAGCCAAATTTCAAGATCTAGGGGGTTTGACCATATTATGGCCCAAATCAACACATTGATACCACTTGGAATGATATTAATTCACCAAATAAGAATATATAAAATAATATATCAGAATAATATGTAAATATAAAATAAAATCTAAATAATAGATAATCCACTTCGAAGGGGCAACCTCCCAAATGCTTGCAATAAGAATGAATACTCAAATATCAAGATTAATAACTAACCCTACCTTATATATATAGTATAACAAGGCCATGTGTCACCCATAGGATGACCTAATAAGAATAATAATTCATAGATAAATGTAAAATAATATACAAAATGGTTATGTAAGCCAGAAATTAGCTACACATATCCCTAGACATGCCAATGATTAAGGATTTAGTAAACAGAGACCTATAAATCTCATCTTAGCCACCAAGGTGTGGGATGAATTAAAGAAGCTAAGGGATGGTGGTATCATTCAACCCATTGGGTATTAATAATGGGCTAAAAATTTAGTCCCTGTGAGAAAGGAAAATGGTGATATCCACTTGTGTGTGGATTTTCAAAATTTGAATAAAGCTTATTTAAAGGATAATTATCCCCTGTCCAATATAGACAACTTGTTGTAAAGTGTTACAAGATAAAATATTTTATCCACATTTTATGGTTTCTTAGGATATAATTAGGTTGTGGTAAAGGAATTCGAGAGACCCAAAACCACATCCACTACTCCTTTAGGCATATATATATATATATATATATATATATTTGAGTATACCTTTCAGGTTAATGAATGTTGTTAAAACATTTTATCAAGCTATGGAAATTGATTTTTTAGGGTGATTAATAAGTTTATATTTGTGTATCAGGATGACATTACTGTGTACTCCAAAACTAGAGAAGAACATTTGGATCATCTAGAAAAAGTGTTTATTAGATGCAAGGTGTTCAACATTTTGCTTAATCCAAATAAATGTCACTTCAAAGTAAAAAAGGCCAAGTTATTCAAGCATATATTTCCCAAGGATGGTGTCATGATTGACCTTGAAAGGGTGGAAGCCATAGAAAAAGTGCCTATCCTATAGTCCAAGAAAGGAGTCTAGTCCTTCTTTGGATAAATTATTTTTTTAAGGAGGTTTGTGTCCAACTTTATAGAGATTACTCTACCTATTACTTCCATTCTAAAGGAGGAGACCATCAAGTGGAAAGATAAGGCCATGTAATCATTCAATAACATCAAGGTAGATTTAAAGTTTGACACTATTTTGGCCAACCTTGATTACACTAAGCTATTTTATATATTTTCTTTTGCATCATATAATACTATTATTGTTGTCTTATTAAAAAAGAATGAATATGGTCACAAGCATCCCATATATTTCTTTAGTAAATATATGCAAGGTGATGATTAAAATTACACCATCATGGAAAAGTAAGCCTTCACCTTCTTAAATGATACTAAGAAATTTGAGAGTTATGTTCTCAGTTAAAAGATTATTGCTTATATCCCACACATAATAGAGAAGGACATCATAACTCAGACTAAATTCTCCAACAAGAGATACATGTGGGTTAAAATTTTGAAAGAGTATGACATGGATATTCAAACCACCATGTTAGTACAAGGGATGGGTCTAGCCAAGCTCATGAATGAGAATAATTTGTAATCCATTAAGGTAAACATTGATGTTTTCAGTTTTGATGATTCCTTGAGTCAATTTAACATGTCTCCATGGTATAAGGATATTATTTATTACTTGTAAAATTTTAATTGTCCCCCTAACTTGGAAAAGAATCAAAGGAGGACTCTTAATCTTGTTCCCTAGAAATACCTCTTGACTAAAAATGAACTTGCATGGAAGAACTGAGATGGGGCTCTCTTAACATCCATGCTAGAAGAGAAAATTATTGACCTAATTGAGGAATTCAATAGTGGAGTATGTTGTGGAAATTTTACACCTAAAGTTATCGCTCATAAAATTATGAGATCTATTCATTGGAGGCCATCATTATTTAAATATGTTGCTCAAAAGTCATAAAATGTGAAAAGTGTTAGTGCTATACTGGGAGGATGAAAGCTTATGGTTCTTTTCCTTTATAACCTATGATGATTGAAGGCCTATTTAGACAATAGGGAATGGATTTTATTAGATAAATTATTGATTTATCAAGCACTAAACATAGATGGATACTATTTTTAACTAATTACTTTACCAAATGGGTTGAAGCGATACTTACAAAGAAGGCTACACACTAGGTGGTTATGGATTTTTTGTTGAATTAGATTATATGTAGATTTGGTATGCCTGTCAAAGTTATTAGTGATAATGCCATGGGTTTTAAAGCTATAAATTTATTGGAATTGTGTAAAGATTATGAGATTAAATTGACATATGCTTCCAATTACAACCCTTAAGGAAATGGGCAAGCATAATATAGTAACAAGAACTTGCTCAAAATCATTAGGCAAACATTGGAAGAAAATAAAAAGTGGGATGAATAGTTGAAATTTGATTTTTGGGATGATAGGATCATGCCTAAGAAAGATACAAACAAAAGCCCTTTTGAGCTTTCATATGGAGATCAAGCAATTTTGCCAATGAATTTATAGTTACCAACCTATCAGCTAATGCAACAACTAGAAGATGATGAGAAAATAAACCATTATGAGATCAAGATGAACTGGATTATTTAGTTTGATGAAATTAAAATACAAACTCATGAAATTCAACTCAAGCTTAAGGGAAATTTAAAGAATATATGTGATAGGAAGGTCACTCTGAGAACCTTCCAAGTAAGTGATCTAGTTCTACTTTGGGACAACAGACTGAGGAGAAAGGAAAGCATGTATATTTTAATGCCTTGTGGATGGGTCCCTATTCCATTAACTATCAAATTATGGAACACACTTTCTTATTGAGAGACTTGGATGGTGAAATAATAGAGCTACTAGTCAATGGCAAGCATCTAAAACACTTCCTAGCTTGAGTCTATCTACAACTATGTATATATTTGTATAGTGTATAGTCTTTGTTGATTTGTTGCTTTGTCATTCCTCCACTTTGGGCCTTGTTTATATAGTTTCCTTTCATTATTTTTGTCTTGTATTCATTTTTAGATCCTCTTGATCTATTTTTATTGAGCTACATTATTTTGTTGAGCCTTTAGGAGTGTTTTTAATATATTTTAAAGTATAGACTCCATGACCCAATGGATTGGTACCTCATATTATGTTTTGGGGTTTTTTGCACACCTATAAAGGGTGTGTATACCTAGGTGATAGCCAATGTTAGTGTCCAAAATTATACTAGAACAATTGAACACTTGTTAAGTATGAATAGCTAATTTGTTATCCCACTTTTATTTTCAATTTTTTGTTAGAGATTAAGTTAAGTTTATGTTTGAATACCTTAAGACCCAGATTCTAATTGCCCTAGCTTAGCACCTTTGATTTACAATAAAATTTAAGTGGGAACATTTTAAATATTCTAGGAATTTAGTTTTATTTTTTATACTAAGGTTTGGTCATGTTTATTGACATGAGAAAGCCATACTTTAAAAATTCATAATGATTGATCCCTTTTATATATCATAGCCTTTGGTCCATTTTATTTATTAGCATGGTCTAAATAATGCTTGGTCCCTTTGTTATATGCTTAACATAAAATTACTAGTGCTTCCATCATATTTATAAACACCCCAAAACCTTAGGCTAAGTCCTTTATCCTAAGTTCTCTATGTCCTAAGCTTTATCTTGGTAATTTTCCTTAACACATTTGATCCAATCATGGTTGAGCTAGTAGATCACAATCAAATGATCACATTAATGTGGACAAAAATTATCTTACTATGCATGATTGAGGATAACCTTTTAATAGAGTTTGAAATGAGTTTAAAGGTGAAAAGTGTCACCATCACAAGGACCTTGTCAAAAATCCAATAGAATGGAAAGCAAAGGATTGGGACTTATTCATAGAGATAGATAGTCTACACTTGATTTGTGAAAATAAGATTGATGGTGAAAGACATGAATGGACTTTTCCATAGAGCTACAGAAAATGCAAAAATGGATTGGTTAGTGTACTTATGCATTGGATAAGTTTTCCTAGAAAACATCTCACCATCAAAGGATCAGATAGAATAAATATATTGGATGCCATGATCATCTCCTATTAGTTTGGTGCCTTAATGATTTTTATATCTCAATAAGTGAGCCTTTAAAAATTGAAAAACAATGTGATGGTTGCATGGACATTGTTAATGGTAATGCAAATGTAAAAATTAAGCTTAGTAATTATCCATTGGGGCTTACATTTGACAATCATGTGAACATCAATGATGGTCATCAAGACATCAATGATGGTAACATGGGTGTCTAATGATAGGAATGTGGACATCAATTTTAAGATAGCCATTTAGATCTAAATAATCTAGTAAATCAATGGTCTACATTTGATCATGAAAATTAAGACCAATGGTGTGAGTGAGAGGTGACTTATCAAAGAACCTTGACCAAATAAGAAGCTACCACATGGTAAAAGGATGTTATCCTAGGATAATAATAACTATGTAGATCATATAAATCCCATGTATTCTCTTGGTGGATGATCTTAGGGCTTATAATAAAAGATAATATTAAGGGGACACTAAGAGCCTGCATAGTTGCCAAGTGAAATGCCTATATTCATCATGCATATAAAGATATGGAACTACCACATAGGAAGGTGGAAATTTAAATTGTTATCAAGACAAATGTGATAGATTTTAAACCCTCTAAGGATGATCAAGTATCCTTTGACAACTTTGTAAGGATAGATTTTGTGATGGTAGATGGTAGTCTGGACAAGTCTATAGTGAAGTGCTCTATTGATGAACAATAAGTTCAAATATATATGGAAAAAATTAATGTTGAGGTTAGTTTGAAATAAAGATATTGATGAACAATGTGACATGGTGATACCATATAGGCACACATGTCATATTCAAGGACCCTATGCAAGGCAGTTAGAAGAGCTTTCACCAATGACAACAACTTGGTAATTTGAAAATTGTAAATTTGTGAGAGGGGATATGATTTTATAAAATAGGTCAAAGGTTTAAAATAATTCATTTATTTATTGAAAAGGACATAATGGGAAATAAAACCTAAAAATTCAAATATGTGAAAATTACAAAATGTGAAAAAGCAAGTTGGAGCTAAAAGGGTAAAAGGGTTATGCAAGCCTAGGTATTAACCTTTATCATGTTTTTCTCATCCAAGCTCCTCTAATGAGAAAAATTTATAGGTTTTCAAGATCAAGGTGGGATACTCCAAGGAAGATCATTTAAGTGTCCATAGATCCATAATATTCCCAAGTTATATTTTCAAGAGTAGGTTGTTCCATGGAATGCATGAGGGGGAGGGAAGCTATACAAAAGTTTCTAGTTGTCTAAGCAAGTGATCAAGGAGATACCAGGTAGTTACACATAAATATAAACTATTTTTGGCCTCTATCATGAATGTCCTCCTTCCATATCATGTGAAAGGCATTTACAACCAAGAAAACAAAATATTTACTTTAAGTCTTCATCATTTCTTGTAAATGAAGTTGTAACAATGATTTTCCTTATAGTTACATGAAGATTATAGGCATGGGAAAGGAATATTTTCTAGTTGGGAGTATCTTGGTATAATTGGGATGGATATTATATAATTCTACAAATTTTAGCTCAAAATCCTAGATTTTAAATGCATAAAAATTTTATAAATAGAGGGATTCTCCTCTATCCAGGAGTGGGTTGGCCATTGTGATGGCCATGGTGTTAGTTGTTCTTAGTCTTTACTTCTCTCCAAGTTTACGTTATAATTTTTTTTGGGATCACTATTATGTGTAGATCACTATTCTATTGCTAATGTGGTTGTAGTTGTACAAATATTAGCAATATTTGAGAACATGTTTATGTCTCCCTTGTCAAAATAGAAAAATAACCATGCTTGTTCTCTTAGTAGTAATATGTAGTAATATGTTTTACAAGTTTTTCTAATTAGATATTTGGGCTTGTGTTCATTATTGGTTGTCATTTTGATCATGGATCTAGTTATAAACCCCTTTCTATAGTTTAACTTGGAAGTATGTTGTTGGATAACTTGTTAGGAAACCCTAGGTTTATGAAGTTGATAGGGGAAAACATCATAAAGCTTAGTTTAAGTGTATTTTATAATCTTTTAGGGATCATTTAGCATTTTATTTCTCTTGTATTTGACTTTTCCATACATATTTGTTAAGGATAATGTTATCAATGTTGTAATATCCCTTGTTGATTGAAAAATATCTAGCACACCACAACTCCCTTCCTCTTTATAATTAACAAACTATCCTACCTAGTCCTACCCTGTAAATGATACAATCCTTGTTGTATATTATAAGTGTTATTTTCATGTAGATGCATAAATGTTTCATACTTAAAATGTGTCTATAGCTTGACTTTTAAATATTAGCATTGCAATCTTTCATTTATCCCTAATATTGATAAGTCTTTAGGATGAAGGTGTAAGCAATCTTATATTCATATTTAGTATCTTGTGTCTAGTCTAGATTATTTGATTATTATATGTGATAAACCTTATTAGTTTAATTGAGTGAGTTTGGTTATTTTCTAGTAAGATTTGTGTTCTCTTCTGAAATTAATCCCCATGGAGGTTGAATTTTAAAATCTCTTTATGTGATCAAGCTATCTCATATGTCCTCTTACCTTGGTTCAAGTAGAGCTAGAAGTAGTAGAAAGCTGACCATACCATTTTTAGGTGCTTCTTAGTCATTTTATAAATTCATTTAATTATGGATGTCAAACCCTCCCCTAAATACAATGACATATTATCAGGTTTCTCATCTTTGTTTTCCATTTTCTTCAAGTGTACATGGTGAAGTGTGAGAGGTGTACAATTAGGAACCAACAATCTATAAATGAACTCTCAAAATTTGAGGTAATAAGTTTTATGTAGGATATGAAGCAACACATCATTACTCATATGGATACTCAACTAGATATGTTTCACACAAGGAATAATCAAGAAGAAATGAAGAAAACTTTGATGTTTTATTAGCTAAAATATAATAAAAATAAAGTAGATTGCAAATGTCAAGCTATTTGAGTAAAATTGGATAGAATAGTAAAAGATAATCCTAAGAAAGTATAATTACATGTAATTATAGGAGATGGAGATAATATATTTTATGTGATTCAATGCATACAGTGGCCACCTAGGCCATTCAATCAAGGTATGCCATCTGATTTTGTATTTCTAAATTATGAAATTTTAGCTAATTGGAATGGACCCAATTCATGGACACCCATGTAAAATAAAAATTGGTCTCAAAAAAATAGCCTAGCCTCAATTAGTTGGTAACTCACTCAAAACAATTGGCAATAGCCTAAAAACTAGTCTTGATAGCCTCAACACCAAAACCCATAATGGTCTTATCAACCCTCTTTTCCCTAAGAGATTAAATATCTAAAATCCCAACCAATAACCTAAATTTTATATCTTAAGATAATTGAAAAAAAAGTGTGTCAATATTCTACCATTTCAATCCATCAAATATGTGCTCATATATACAAAATTTATCCATGAATTGTTATTAAATAAACCTAGCCATAGAGGAAGGATCCCAAAACTTTCCAATTATTTGGAAAACTTATAGACATTATATTAGGTAATTTAGTTTGACCCAAGTACTATGATCAGGGAAGTCTTGTAGTGAATGTCAATATTAATGACTAACTTATACCAAATACTTTGATTAATTTTGGGGTATCCATCAATTTTATGACTATAGAAACCATGCACCAACTTGGACTAAAACAACTTCACCCAACACCTATTATGTTGAAAATGGATGATATATCAACCATCAAACCTAAGGGGATGATTGAAGATATAGTCATCACTATGGATTCATAAGAATATCTAGCATATTTTATCATTCGAGAACTAAAAACTAACCTAGGAGGTTACGCACTCATCTTATGAATGCCAAGTCTGGATACTATCGATGCTTTCATTAGTTTTAGGTTAGTAAAATTATTTATTTCAAATGGAAATGACATTAAGAAATTATTACTATATCTACTAGAAAAACATTCCTATGAGGAAGACCAATCTCCTTGGGTAAAGGAAGTGTACAAACACCACATTTATATAAAACATTTATGCACATTTGACCATAACACATCCATAAAGGATCAAGAGGACACTATCCTTTCTCATATGTTAGAAAACACTTATCAAAATGACCTTGAAGAAAATAATCTCTTTTAATGTACAACATACCCTCTTGAAAATATTTTTTCTGAGAGTGGTTCCTCTAAACTTGCACAATATATTAGAAACTTCCATCAAATATTTCTAAATCATTGCGAATATGACCCATTGATTGGTAATATTTAATCCATGTCATCTCTATCCAATCAAGTGGAAATCCTCCTAGGAAAATCCCTCAATATTAACAATAAGTTGACACTCCAACAAAAAACTAGGTTAGTCACTATGATCCAAAATAAAAAGACAAATTTTACATAGGATTATCATTATATGAGAGGTATTCTTATGGATTTATTCACCCATAAACTTGAAACATGTTGTTAAAGATATAATCAAAACTAAGCTGTAGAAACTATTAGATGCAATATTCATATATCGTATTCATGATAGTCAATGGATTTCATCCCTTGGTATTATACCTAAAAATGGGGTAAATGGAATTTATATGTATACTATAGGTAATTTAATCCAACTATAAGGAAGGATCATTTTCCCCTTCTTTTTATTGATCATGTCCTTGACACATTGGTAGGCAAAAATGTTTCTCATTCGTTAATGGATTTAGTGGTTATTATTAGATCATAATAGCACTTGAGGACCAATAAAATATTATATTCACATATCCTTGGGGTACTTATGCATATGAATTACTTCCATTTAGTTTATATAATGCCCCTACCACCTTCTAAAAAGTTATCTTGAACATCTTTTTTGATCTCTCTCATGACTATGTGGAAATATATATGGATGAATTCACTATTCATAGAGAAACATATGAGTAAGCCCTTGAAAACCTTGACAAATTCCTTCAACATTATCAAGACAATCAATTATCCCTAATTCATGAAAAGTGCTACATGCTAATGATAGAAGGTAGTGTTGGGACACCACATCTCACCTATAGGTATTAAGATAAATACTACTAATATAGGTATCATGAAAGACATACCAATTCCAACAAATCAAAATTATGTTATAATTTTCTTAGAACATGATAGTTATTACCATAGATTTATCAAGGACTTCAAAAAAATTGCAACACCTTTATTTTTTTTGTTTTGTAAATATGTTTATTTTGTCTAGACTTCTGCATGTTAGGAGGCATTCCAAGAGCTTAAGAATTTATTGACAACAACTCCTAAGCTAAGAGATAATAATTGGACATAACCCTTTCATATCCATACAAATGCTTGTAATTCTACACTAGGAGTTGTCATGGGCCAGAAAGAGTAATCCTTAAGCTATGCTATTTATTTCATCAGTAAAACCCTCTGAGGAGTTAAACTCAACTACACAATCATAGAAAAAGAATTTAATACTTTTATTCTATTCTATTAACAAGTTTAGAGACTAAATTAATGGGTATAAAGTTTTCATCCATACTGATCATGCAATAATTAGGTATTTAATAAATAAGCTTATAATAACTGGCATGATTATTAGATGGTTGATTTTGTTTCAAGATTTTCATATAACTATTATTGATATACTAGGCAAGGATAATGTAATTATAGATTTATTATCTAAATTACAATCCAATGATAAAAGTTATGTATTAAATGACTCTTTTCCTAATGAATACCTTTTTATATTAACCACTAATACTCTTTGGTATTTAGATATTGATAACTATTTGGCTATAGTATTACGACCACCTCATTTTTATCCCAACTAAAAATAGAATTTAATCATAAAAAGTGGTCCATACTCATGGATATATGGGTACTTATTTTTCAAAATAATTTATTGAGTTATGTGTTAATATATCTAAGAATGAGGTTGTTGCCATCCTTAGATCATGTCATGATAAACCCTACATGGATTATATTATTTCAAAAAGGACTACCATCAAGATTATAACTACCAGATACTACTAGCCTACTATGAACAAGGAATCCTTCAAATACAATTATCAATGTCATCAATGCCAATGTATGGGGAAATACACACATTCTAATGAAATGTCATTGCATCCCAGACTAATTTCTAAACCATTTGATAAATTAGGAAATGATTTTGTGGGTCCCATAAATCCCAAATCCAATAATAAGGAGTACATATTTGTTTACATGGATTATGTCACTAAGTGCGTTGAAGTCAAGGACTTAACCCATGCAATATATGATATGGTGGTATAATTTTTATATAATAAATTTTCACCTACTATGAGGTACCAAAATAAAATTGTTATAGACCAAAGGCCTCAATTTACATATGATCTCATAACCACCCCTTTTTAATAAATATGAAATCAAGAACAAGAAATAAAATCCTACCATCCTTAATCTAATGGATAGGTAGATGTCACAAATAAGGAGTTAGATAAAATCCTCACCAAAATAGTCAATGTGTATGGTAAAGATTTGGAATCTCATCTTCATGAATTAGTTTGGGCATATCGAATCACATGGAAGACCAAAACTAACTTCAATCCATATGAATTGGTCTATGGAAATAAATTTTTGCTACCCATTGAAATTGAACACAAGATCTTGAGTAAAATGTTAGAACCTGACATAGATTTGTCCTAAGCACATAGGGATAAAGTCCTGCAATTGAATGTATTAGTTAAAGTATGAAAGGAAACACTACATCATACTAAATTTGTGAATTATTAATGGATCTAATGATATGATAATTATATAAAGACAAGAGAGTTGTATTTAATAGATTGGGCCCTAAATTTTAATTCTAAATACAAATACCATAAGAGAAAGATAATAACTAGATGGATTCAACCCTATGAAATAGAGGAAGTCTTTAAGAATGGAGTTGTTAAATTACATACCATTTATCTTGTATGACTATCCAATGACCATAGGCTCAAATTATTTAAAACTATCACTTTTAAGGAGATTTTCACTCAGTATATTATGAATGAACACACCTCATATTCCTCTTAACATATTGCAGATATTTCTTATACATCAACAATGTATAACATTATACCCTTGATCTCCATTTAATAATAAAAACCACTTTGTAGAAACAAGTCAAGTCATGTATTTTGGTTGGATACAAGATGAATAAAAAATTTGGTTAATCAGATGACCACTTGATTGGGTAGAGTCATAAAATTTTCAATAATAATAATAATTTAGCAATGAAAACCTTTGGGGACTTTTGAGAGGTGTTGGTTAGAAAACTAGTCTTTGACAAATCAATATCTATATAAAACCTACCTTTAAATGGAAAATAAACTTTCTAACCATCTAATGGGAAAATGCGCAAAAAATGGAAATATCATCAAAACAAATAAACATGTACTTTTTTTATCTCCTTTTTCATCATCATCCTTTCCTATAAAAGTAAACACCATTTGTTAGCCTCCTATTTAGCTTTTTATATTACTATAGGCTATAAATTATATGCTATAGGATGTCAATGTTGTGCTACATTATCCATATTCAGTGTTATAACATACACTTTCTATACTATATCTTGTAAATTGATCTATAGAATATGTTTTCCATTACTAAAGGTTCATTCATAGATTATTGTAGGTTATGTTATGTCTCTTTGAAAGGATGAATTATGGGGAACCCATATGGTAGTTACATTATCAATTTATTCACACTTTTTGAGCAAAAAGTGCATCTCCAAACTCCATGAATAAGTTGCATTTATCCATAATTGGTATAAATAAACATATCTTCCAGTCCAAAGGACACCACCATCCACTCTAGTAGTAGCTACCCCATCTATCTCTATCAAGGAGAATAAAATAGTCTCCACATCAAAACACATGAATCCATCATGATATCATCATCTTGATCCACATCATCCCACTAAACTTCATTGTCTTAACATCTACACACATTTATATGATGAGGTAACCCATATAATAAAGGTAATTATTCACTTTTTTCAAGGCAAATTATTAATTAATTCTTGTTCATTATGATTAATATGATCATCATGTTGGCCAATTTTTTCAATAATTACTATAGGCATAGCCCATGGTAATTTTAATCTAATTATCACATCAAGGCCTTTTTCCCTTCTTGATACCAATTCCATTTCCCCATAAACTTATTCCCTACCATTTCACATATACCATTGAATCTACTCCACTCGAGGCTGAGTGACATGATAGTTGGGGGAATTTTTACCATTAATAGAATTTATAATGTATGCCTTAAGACGATACATGATAAACACTATTTAAGTATTTAAAAGGAAATAACAAGTATTAATGGTTAACAAAGCTAAACATGTTCTTATTCTAAAAAATCAATAGTCAAAACATGTTGATAATTTTACCAGCCTAATTGAACCAACAAGGAAGGAGATTATTTTATAATGGAGTCTACTAACTTGAAACCAATATTAGATTAGAAAGATATCACCATAAATTCTAGGTATATATGATGGTTAGGTTATTTTTAAAAGCTAATAGGGTTTAACCAGTCAATAGTGGAGGAATTAAATATTTCATTTGACAAAGATAAATCCACTATCAGGGGGTTTCAAATAAAGGTAATTGAAAGATATCTGAGAAGAATTAATAGCCTACCTAGAATAGGAAATATATGGAATGAAAATTTGACACCATTGTAGAAAGGGAAACCTTTAGCAAAGGTCATGAGTGACTAAAATTATCTGTATAAGATTCTAAACAAATATCTTTGTCAAAGGTATGGTCAATAGTTGATGTGTTTATTCTAAATTATTTCACTTGTAAGAGAAGATATTTTATGTTATATGTCATACATTTTACTTTTATCAATCAATTGAGGCATAAAATTAAAATAAATGTGCCAAATTTCCTATTAAATATTCTAAGGAAAATGGAAAGGGAATATTAGAAGGGTAACCCTATAAATCTATCCCACCATTTCTTGATGCAACTCATCATTCAAGATAGCATAAACACATAAATACCTAATTTATCTTGGGAGTAATTCCTACAATTTCCATTCAAGGAAAAACATGATAAGTAATAAAATGTTGAAGAGGAGACATAAGAAAGTGATGAAGAAGAATCAAGTGATGAATAAGAAGAAAATGATGAAGAAGAGTAAGTTGAAGAGGAAGTAGAGAAATAAGAGGAGGAAGTTGAAGAAGAAGTAGATGAATAAGAGGAGGAAGTTAAAGAAGCTAAAGCTAAGGAGAAATTTGAATAAAATGAAGAAGATGAACCTACTATAACAAATTATCCCCTATAGCATATGAGCCTAAAGCTAAGGTACTAGGAAAAAGTATTTCCTATGTTTCATCTAAATAAGAAGAAGAAGAATCCCTTCCAAGCCTTAAACTAGCTAAAAATCCCAAAATCCCTCAAGTTTATAAGAGGAAGTCACACAGACTAAGGGGGAAACCATAAAAAAGGTACATATCCTCCTTTTATACTATACTCCATATCAATGAGGATTCATATAAAAATGAAATTGAAGAAAATAATATTTTATGGCTAGTTGTAATGATGAGGAAGACTATTTTTCCTTCAGTTTTAAGCCTTCATAATCAAATGAAGGAAGCATGGAAGAACAATAAATTAAATAAAGTGAGAAAGAAGAGTCTATTGAAAAGGATGAAGAAATGCATGAAGACAAGGAAGATGAGAGTCCTATAGCATCCTTTCAAAGATAAATTCTAACCCTAGAGAAAGCAATTAGGGAAATTTAATTACTAAGGTAGAAAGTGTAGATGCTTAAAGAAGGTAACAAATTTGATACATCAACACAAGTTACTTCAAAACTACAAGACCCAATTCTATTAAATCTCAACCTACAACCAAATCACATCTAAAAACCCAAGAACATGTTGATATTCCTATTTTCACAAATCTATTGCAACTACTTGCACACATAAAAACATGACTCGACATTTATTTTCTTTGAAATATATCCACAAGGGGATGAATAGTTTCAAAATACACATTTTAGTTGGTTTAGACACTATGGTTAATTGAAGAAAGAAAACATGGAATTGAAAAACTAAATCTTAGAAATATGTAAAACAACTCTTGAAATTGGAATAAAAATTCAAAGATTTAGATTGATTGATAGATCTATTATTGAGATGCAGATTGCCTACCAAAGTTTACTCTATTTACCTTGAAGAATAATGTTTGAAATTTCAATTTAAGAGAATATACTATGAATTTCCATGATTGGTAATATATTATTGATCTTTATTTACTATGTATAATAATGACACCCATAAATAATAGGCTCAATTATGTGAATTCTATATGGATAATTATGTCATACCTCATAATGTAGAATGGAACCCCAATTTATATGTAGGTGATGTATTAATTAAGGCCTTTTATTCATATTTATTGCATGAGAATAATAGAGTTTAAGAATTAGTATATTATAAGTACAAATAAAAATAATATGATTTGATGATAAGAGGAGACACTAGTGAGCCTATTGTGATAATACATAAATGGATTTATTTGATGAAAATAAATTAAGTAGTTTTTTGGTTTGTAAGTAATTAAGTAGAAGCTTAAAATTATTACCTCAGATTGTTGAGAATCATAAGACAAGATGTATTCAGAGTTTATTGGCAAAAATGGGATGATATTTATCTTGATTTGAGGAGAAAGGAACCATTATCTCCACATAATATCAAATTTATATTTGATAGAGTTCAAAATTAAATCAAAATTGTAAGAAGGAAGAGACCAAATTTAATGGCTATCACTTTTCAACCACTACCATTTTGGTATCCCATTCTAGTATAGACAAGAGAAGTGCCAATTGATAAGGCAACATAAGATAGGAGATCAAATAAGTTTAAGGCTCAACATGGTTTCTATATCAAGTAAAGAACATGTGCATAAAAAACTAATATAATTTAGTCTTGTGTGTGTCATTTGAATGTAGGAGTCAATTTCATGAGGATGAGTAACAATTTAATTTTGGTGGTCCAATGAGCCATATAAATGGCATAATTTGAACCATACATATCTACCTTTTTAGCTTCTAATTATCAATGTTTCCTAGATACCTTGTATATTTCATTGTTTTAACGTACTCTAAATCATGATGATATATATTAACTATGTTTATGCGAATGAAGTTTTTTTTTTTTTTAAAATTAAAGTAAAATATGTTATATTTTACTATGATTCTTCTACTTTTGATATTATGTGTTGAGTAACTTGAGTGATAGAACCTATATTTAGTAACTATAAGGTTATGTCCTAAAACAATGACATGAATTTTTGACATGTGTAGTCAGAACACCATATTACATATGGGGAATTCATATACCATAACCAATAGGTTATCAAAATGAATTCACCTTGAACTATAGTAATAAACATGTATAATTAGTTCCATCTTCCCTGATCATGTAGTAGTTGTAGGGACTAGCCTTTCTATTGATTTTTTACTACCAATGAAGATTAAAGAATGAGCATGCATGGATTGATATAGGAATACGTGATGAGGAGAAGTTAAAAAATTAATAATTCCTAATATACTATATTTCACTCTTAACTTACCAAAAAAATCACCCTTATTTTTGTCAAGTAGTCATTTATAGGTGCATTTTCCATAATATGAATATTCTTAAAGTTGTAATATATTTTCAAGAAATAATTGTAGTCTCCTTTCTATATATATTAAAATAAAGATGTAAACTAGGCTAGTAAAGAATATAGGAAGAGGATAGATAATCTAAGTGTGACTAATTAATATCAAATCCAACCATTTTAATCTTGTTGTAGTAATCTTTAATTGATACAAGATTGAATAAATTAAATATTTTGTAGTAAACATGTCTTAATTCTAAGGGAAGGATTGAATATCAAGACCAAACAAGGAGGGGACCCTCAAGAGGATTTATCAGGAAGATATTGACTCATTATTAATAGATAAGTATATTCCATTTCCAAGTATTCAATTATATTCCTTAATTTTCCATACGTTGTTGAATATTATAAAAAATTTAAATATGTTTAATGCATGTTAATTATTTAAGGAATCTTCCAAAGTAAATCATTCCATTCAATTTTATTTATTTAATTTATGAAAGCGTGATTTCATTTCAAGTACTTAACATTTATGCAACTTCCCATTTATATAAGTGTGTCTATTTTTAATTAACATAGTCATAAAGTGAGTGAAGTGTGCACATATAGTGACATCACCTTATCAAACCAAAACACCCCTAGATTGACAACTAATGAGGTAGTTGTTTCATGCATCAAATGGTAAATTCATCCTATGATACTAAGTGAAGTTTTACAAGGTTTTATAAGTTTAATTGGTGGTAAAATTATGCTCATCATATATTCTATTCAAATCAAACCTAAATTGTAAAATCAAATCAATTTTAAATTTCAAAAACACTTATAGGGACTCTCATCACCCACTAAGCTAGAATTTTATGGATTATATTGATCCAATCTACTATAGTAATTGGTTTAATTTTTGTAAGGTTGAGGTGATTAAATCACTAAATATTTCCATGTTTATATTTTTAAATTTATTACATCATCCAACCTCACCAATTATATAGTGTGAGTTAACTTGGTTCACTCACACTCACTAGGTGATAAGTATGATTGGATTTCATGATTGAGCTAATCTCAACTGTTGGGTGGAAACTCACATTTTCTCCAAGGTTGGGGTCATGTGTCTTATAATGTATCTCTATCTCCTTATATATATGCACTTTATAGATTTCATAGTTGTCATAATCTAAATTATTATGATTCATAATGATATATATTTTCAAATAAAATTACCAAAAGGCAAGATGATTACATCAATACATAGGTGTAATCTTAAACCTTGATGTATTTTAATTTAAATCATTTTAATGATTTCAATTTTAAATTATATACACTAATTATGTACTATAATATGCTCTTGGTTTCATTTTAATCACTAATAAATCACTCAAGTTGGATTCAAGTAAAGGAAAGGTGTGTTATACATAGTCAAGTACATATTTATTCTCATTTAAACTAAAAATTTAATTACTATATTAAAGGAGGGTAAATTTAGACACTATTTATGAACTATATAACATGTCAATCTTGTACACTTGAAAAATACATATCATGGATGTACCTTCAGCTTTTAAAACTTTTATGCCATCAAAAAGCTTATGTATATAATATATCTATGCTTATTACTTATCTCTTAGTCTAACTAGTTTTATTTTGATGACTCAAACCTTTTATAATGGTAAAAATGTTATATTATCATCCATTTTTGCAATTTCTAGACCTATGCCTATTTTCTAGTTGCTTGGACACATGAGCCCTTGTTAGATGTGTACATCGATGTAAGTATCCTACCTAACACAAGCGTCTAGTGACCTAAATTCATGTAATTTATAAATGAAATGTATTACTATGGTTATCATAAGTGATTTAATGTGAGATATTCACCAAAAGGATTGGTATAAATATAATTTTGATCCTCATTTATTCCTTAACTAGCATAGACAAAAATCACTTAATCAATCACTCATGTGAGTAAATATTCTCTATTTTATCTTATTTATATATAAGTATTAGGGATAACATATCTATAGATATGAAATAGTAAAGGATCACTCTATGAACAAAATTTTCCAAGTTATAAGCTAGGTCACTATTGTATTTACTTATCACACATTTCATGATTCACACACAATCCAAAATGTATGGGATAACTACATAATTCAAAATACATCTTTAAAGTATTGGATATGTAGGCAATACTCATTGATAGAGTGGTATTTGGGGTAGATTGACCCCAATTACCCACTAACCCATCTTTCCCACAATCACTATGAAGATGAAGAACTGGGGTTTTATTATTTGACAAAGAGTGACAATCCATGACCTAAATCTAAATACATATGAGTGAAGGTGAAACATAACCCAAAATCATATTTATGGTCACATCTAGTTTCATTAGGTGTTCCATACTAGACACATGCATCTAATTTAAATAGTAATGTAGACAAAACTATCCTAAGTAGATGTAAGTGTAAGTGACTCAGAGGTACTTTTTCTAGAATCAATAAACTAATATAAAATCTAGATATAGTCTACTTTCTTCTTATTGTATATCAAGATCCATGTTAGCATATAAACAAACTAAGTAGCATGTGTTCATTATCATTTTAATATCTAAAATAGTTGTACTTTCTATTTTAACATATCTTAACATAATTAAGTTAGTATATGTTATAAGTTTTGAAATTAATTGTCCTTCTTTAGAGATAGTCTACCATCATTGTTCCTTATGTTATCTCTACCCCTTTAACCCTATATTCCCCATAATATAGATTTTAGGGTTAAACACATCCATTACTATTGCATAAGGGTTTTTCAGTTGGTCAATTAAAAGATACATTTTTAAAGCAATTTTTTAAATATTTATACATTTAGGGAAAAGGTAAATTATTTTAATGTTTATTCAAATTAAAATTTATTATATTTGCCTTTGTGACCTATGAACTTGCCTAAAAACCCATAGTTATTTCTATAGCCAGAAACCCATATGGTGAAAACACCTATTTTTTTCACGTTGTTTGATTAGAGGTCTAGCCATAAATCAAAATAAAATTGGTCAAAGAGTGTGTAAAATTTGAGATTTAATTTTTTTAATCTATTAGGAAATTTTATGAAAAATTGATAATTAAATTTCTTATAAAATATAAGGATTTGATGAAAACTAGAAGAATTATCTAGTTTTAAATTAAAATTTATGTGTAAAAGGATCTTTGTAAAATTATATATATATTTTTTATATTTATTTATTTTAGTGAAAATCTAGGTCAAATAGTTAGTTTACAACACTCTTCAATGCCAAATTCTCAAAAGTTAACATTAAAAAAATTAGTTTATGGAATCAAACTATACTTACCATATATGAATATCATAATCTTACTCAAATCATAATTGATAAATATGATAGACCAGATGTTCAACCCAATGACTATGATAAACATCTTCAAAAATCCTTAATGTTATAAAAAAATTAAATAGATAATAGCTCTAATGCCATATTATATTTTATGCGAAGATAAAATCCATAACTAATCATTGATAATAGAGAAATACATAGTTCAAAGGAAGGCTAAAATTAGGACAAACTATATAACCATACACCAATTTAGGATTAACAACCTTCTAACAAATTGACAAGCTAAAAATAATAAAAATTGGCTTATTGAGCTTATAAAAATAAGATATTTATTCTAATATTTTGGATTAAAAAATTGTATTAGAGATTGAAGCTTACAGTTTCTCACATAGCCATAGTCAACTTTTTATTATTTTAAAAAACTTTGCCTCAAATTTTTTAGTAATATTTTTATCATTTTACCAAGTTGGAGAGGGGAGCTCATGAGGTTTCACTAAGTAATTTGTTGTTTATGATCAACCAACCATAGTTCAATTGTTTTATTCCTCTAGATTGTGTTTATGTTTATATTTTATCTAAATTTTCTCTTTTATAATATTTCCAAGTCACCATTGAATATCATATAAGGCATTTAGATACCTAAGGATTGGATATTCACATCAACTACTTATTATTATTCACTTAATATTTACTTATCTTAGATTCAAAGATTTATTTCCCATTTGTTTTATTTATTTGTATGTTAGATTATTTTTATCATTTATTATAATGGATTATATTTGAAAATATTTATTTAAAAAAATATAAAAATAATCTCTCTCTCTCTCTCTCTCTCTCTCTCTCTCTCTCTCTCTCTCTCTCTCTCTCTCTCTCTCTCTCTCTCTCTCTCTCTCTCTCTCTCTCTCTCTCTCTCTCTCTCTCTCTCTCTCTCTCTCTACATAAAATTTTTAGTTTTCATAGTATACATTCACATACAGAAACAACATTAACAAGATTCAATACAAAAAAACGTAAAAAACCAAAAAGAAAAGTTTTGCATCTAAAATTACTTTGCTTAATTGCATGGTGAGGAAAACATTTTAATTTATAAATAATAATTATATATTTTCATCCATTAAAATACATATAATTATATTTTCATGTAAATTTCAAAAAAATTAAAAAATTAAAACTAAAATGCATACTACCTTCAAAATGCATACTAGTTCTTGAAAACTTCAAAGTTGCATTTGCATACATACAATATAAATTTTAGAACTAGTTT